>CATIWR010237849.1:0-92140 GCA_949677035.1 Omphalea diandra | reverse complement strand
ATCATTTTCATATTATAGCATATTGATGACTTGTTAAGCTTTTTTCTTTTCTCCCCGTCTCTTCTTTCCCCTCAACTTCTCTCGTCTTTTCCCTCAACTTCTCTCTTCTTTCTTGTTCTCACGCTCTTTTTTTAGTTTTCTCATAGGGAGATAGACAGGTTATAGGCCATTTTGGTAGGCAACAACCTAGTATTATTATTATTATTATTATTATTATTATTATTATTATTATAAATAAGTAGTTTCATGTATAAATTTAGGTTTTTAGGGCTTAGTTGAATTTTAAATATTTTTCATAGATTAAATCAAGAAACTTATTGATTTTTTTTCTTTGCAAGAGTATATTTAAAGTTTTAAAGATTTATGATTGTCAAGGTTTTATTTCTTTGCAGGAGTAGATTTAAAGTTTTAAAAATTTACGATTGTCAATGTTAGAGAATAGGAAATTCAAATGCAGCTAAATTAGAACTTTAAACTGTTCTTTGATATTTGGTAGTCTCTCATTTTAGTGTATAAGTAAAACTGTGTGTTTTTATTGAGTGTTGTTCTTATATTACTATTCATGATGAGTACTCATTTTTTAATATTGAGTGAGCATGTTGTGCTTTATGTGATTAGTGCGATATTTCTAGTTCTTTGATTCATATTTTAGTTATTACTATATCACTTATAACTTTTATAACACTCTCATTAGTTAAAAAAAAAAAGAAAAAAAGAGAGAGATGGGCGACTTGTTAATTTTTATTTAAATAAAATATTACACTAATGAGTTCATTGATTATATATTTTTATACCACCTTTGACTTAATTTTCATAATTAATTTCATTACAATATTAAAAATTATTTTTTTGAATATCTTGATAGAACAAAATAAAGTTATTTATCTTACGCTACATATTAAAATCCATTTTTTTCGTTGTAATTTTTTATTGTTGGATATATGTTTTGTTTTAGAGTTATAGCTGTGAGCTTGTAATTTTTTTTTTTCTAGTTGAAGATTAAAAAATAAATTTAGAAATTGATAGTTGTAATTTAAATTGCATGTGTATACATAGTTATAATTTTAATTACGTGCGCATACACACATGTCAAAAATTCAAGGCACAGTCATTTATTTGCTTGATACTTTATTGAATCCAAAAACTTAAGACTATAGATCTATGATAGTCATATAATAGTAATTTTAGCATATCATAAGTTTTTCATTTTAATTTTAATTTTAGGTACAATCAATACAAATTTGATCAATTTTGAATATAATTAATTATTTAAAAGTTTTAAAAAATTGAAAATTAAAAATGCTTAAGTTTCTTTTTGTTATATATATATATGTGTGTGTGTGTGTGTGTCTTAATATTTGCATTATGTTATATATAAAGCTAATTTTTGACAACCTTAATCAGTTAATTAATAAAATCTTATAAATTTTTCCATATCATAATTATTTTTCTTTAAAGATAATTGTTGAAATTAAAAATTAGTAGAGAAAATTATAAAATAATTAAATTATGCCTAGTAATACAATTATTTAAAATTTTATTTTTAATTTTCTAGATTTCAAGTAGACATTGAACAAAAAGAAACAAAAATCATAAACTATATTGTGTGGTTGGATTAGGCATCTAGTTATTCACTAACTGTTGATCATTACACTAAACTAAACAATATGTCTGTCGTTCTCCTTTGTGAGCAAAGGCATATGCTCTCAGGGACGCAGCTAGGTTTGCAAGCTCTTTTACGTTACAAAAAATAGCTTGTGAGTCTGACTCCTTGGTGGTAATCTCCGGCATTAACAACCACATTCAGGAAACACCTTGAGAAATAAAGCCTATACTGGAGGATGTTAGAAGATTGTCAACTTCATTTCAATCATGTACTTTCAATTTTATCTCTAAGAATTATAATCGAGTGGCCAACTGGGTTTCTAAACGTGAATATCTATTGTACAATCCGGGATAGTACCTTAATATTCCTAGTGAAGTGGAATGACTAATCTTCAATGATGTATTTTCGTGCTTCTTAATCGTTTTAATGAAATGATCGTGTTGTTGGGAAAAAAAAAAAAACTAAAAAAGCTCATAATATATTAAATGTATTTGATTTTTCTTTTAGAATAAATAAAAGAAGATTAAGAGTGGCAATATTCACTTCTCAAAATCCCTTTTTTTTGTATAATTTTATAACTTTTATTTTTAAAATTTATTGACAATTAATAAAAAGAGTATTAGAACACTTTTAAAGAATGATAATATCATCATCCTAAGATTAATAGAGAATTTGTAATTATTATAAATTTATTATCCATGGTTATTATAAATTTCCTAGATTTATTTTACTATTTGATCTTCAAATGTAAGGCATACATATTTTAGAGAATTGGAGAATAACAAGAAATTTTGATTATATATAATATCATATATTTCATCGCATATTTTAATTAATATATTTCATTGAGACAAAAAAAAAAAAATACTTAATAAAATAATATTTTGATGGAAAATTCATAGATTCTAAGATTTCTAAAAGTGAAGAATTACAAATAAGTGTGTGTGTGTGTATAGATATATATAATTGAAAATTTTTTAGTCTTTTTGCCAAGTAAATATTGAATAGTTTCTACATCTAAATAAACATTGAAATCTGATATCATTGAACTAATGACTTTCTGCTTCAAGTTATCAAGCTGTTCAAAGTGGGAAATTAGTTAGATAATTAGCTAAGGAACACCAGTGCAACAGATTGTTAAGCGGTTATACCTAATTATAAACCAATTGCTGCGTTGGCATTTCTCTATTAAGTAGCTCAATACATATTGTGAGCTTAGGTATTGTCAATAGGTGTATGCTCGTTGAGTAATAAGATTTCCTCTGCATCTTTCTTCCCCATCCTCCATTATCTTGCACTTTCCTACTACCCAAACAGCCATTTAAAAGTTTGTATCAATTGATATCAAAGCCTGATTATCGCACCTGTGGATCAGTTCAGTTACCAAAAATTCATCATAAACTTGTCCTGATTGCATTTTTGCACATTGATTTTTCCTTCCAATTCATTCTCAATTTTCCTTGGTTTTTTCTCTAATTTTTGGTTAAGATTGTGACTAGAAGATGGCTTCGTCGTATACTGATTTGAAGAAATTTGAAGAGGAGGTCAAAGATTATCTGAAGAATATGATTGAAGCCTCTAACAAAAGAACTGATGATGCCATTGCTGAGTTGAAGAATCTCATTCTTGTGTTGCATGGAAATAACAGTAATGCAGGGCCTACTTCTTCTAGTAATATTCTATTAGATGAAACTCTCAATTCACATCAATATTGAGGAGATTTTACATTCTGTCAATAGCTGTCCTAAGATGGAATTTCCATGATTTAATGGTGAAGATATGTTTAGTTAGGTTGATCAAAGTGAACAATATTTCTTGTTAGAGTCCATTCCTCCTAAGTTCAAAGTGAGGGTGGCTGCTGTATATCTAAAAGGAAAAGGTAGTCAATGGCATATATTGTATATGAAATCAAGAACTACTAGAGATTGGCCTAAATGGGAAGAGTATTTCAAGGCTATGTTCGATTTAATGAGTCTCAAGCAGGAAGGATCCATTCAAGATTACATGGATGTTTTTGAGACTTTATTGGGTAGAGTTGAATTACCAGAAGATTATGCTATCAATTGTTTTTTAATAGACCTTAAACCAAATATACTATCTCTTGTCAAACTACTACAACCCAGTGGTCTCTATCAAACCTATGTCTTGGCCAGACTTAGAGGAACCTCCTTAACTAACTCAAATAAGCCTTCATATTGTTATGAAATAAGAGTAATATTTCACCCACCAAATTCACCTAATAAATTTATAGATGAATAGAGAGTGAAAAATTATACTGTAAAACCACAGTATAATTGATTTCCAGAAAAAATTGGAAGAGTCACAAGCGGTACCACTTGAAACTCAATATCCTTAAACAGAATTACCATAATAGTAATTTAATAGTACAATATATCAATACAACTATACCCTACAAAATAGCTATTGAAAAATAAAGACAAAATAAGAACACCAAAATTTAACGAGATTCGGCCAATTATGCCTACGTCCTCAGACAGTACCAAAATTATATTTCACTAAGAAAAATATTACAAAGTGAAACACTCCAGGAGAAATATTGAAAATTGCCTAAGAGATGAGTAGACAATTTTGGGATAATTAAACTAAAGAAATTAAGGCTCTATTTATAACAAAAAAAACCTTCATTCCCTTTGTTATTTCTCCGATGTGGGATATGACTTTATTTATAACAAAAAAACCTCCATTCCTTTTATTATTTCTCCGATGTGGGATATCGAAGTGAGTCATTACAATCAACAAATCTCCACCTTGGCGAATTTTAACATCTTTAATCTCTCCTCAAACAACTTTTGATAGTATCTCCAAATTCAACATCAAACTTTAGCAATATTGATCAAGTCCAAACAAAGTTGGAACTTGACCACAGTGACAACTTTTGTCATCATGTCAGCAGGATTCTCAGTGGTATGAATTTTCTAGATTCTAACTCTACCTTCTTCTAAAATCTCTCTCACAAAGTTATATCAAATATCAATGTGCTTCGCCCTTGCATGATAAACTTGATTCTTTGCTAATTGATAGCACTCTGACTATCACAATGTACTTTGACATACTTTTGCTCAATTCCCAGTTCACCAAGCAATCATTGAAGCCAAATTGCTTTCTTTATAGCTTCTGTGATTGTCATGTACTCTGCTTCTGTAGTAGACAGAGCAACTGTTGACTGTAAAGTAGACTTCCAACTAACTGGTGCCTTTGCAATAGTAAATACATAACTAGTAGTTGATCGATGTTTATCCATATCACCAGCATAATCTAAATCACAATATCCGACTATACACTGACTACTTTCCTGCTCAAATATCAATCCAAAATCCACGGTATTTTTAATGTATCGTAGAATCTATGTCATAGTTTGCCAATGCTCTTTTCTTGGATCATGCATATACCTACTCACAACTCCAACTGCTTGTGAAATGTCGGGCCTTATACAGACCATATCATACATCAAGCTACCAACAACACTTGCATACAGTACTTTTGACATGTACTCCTGTTCTGCATAATTCTTCGGTGACATAGAGACATTCAGCTTAAAATGAGAAACAAATGGAGTACTAACAGGTTTTGCATTTTCATTCATGCCAAAACGTTGTAGTACCTTTCTCAAATATTATTTTTGAGTCAAATAAAGTCTCCTCAATTTTTTATCTCTAATAATCTTCATGCCAATAATCTTCTTTGCTTCGCCTAAATCCTTCATTTCAAACTCCTTTCTCAACTGAGTCTTCAATTTCTCAATTTCTGTTTGACTCTTTGAAACTACCAGCATATCATCAACATAAAGAAGAAAATATATGAAGGATCCGTCTTGTAGCTTGTGCAAATACACACAATGATCGTATTTGCTCTTGGTGTACCTCTTTTCTATCATAAACTTATCAAATCTTTTGTACCACTGCCTCAAAGATTGCTTCAACCCGTACAAAGATTTCTCAAGTTTACACACCAAATTTTCTTTTCTAGCAACCTTGAACCCTTCTGGCTGAGTCATGTAGATTTCATCTTCCAAGTCTCTATGTAAAAATGCAATTTTTACATCCAATTGAACTAGTTCTAAATCCAACTGTGCTACCAAAGCCAACAAAATTCTAATGGAGGAATGCTTATTAACTGGAGAAAATACCTCATGATAATCAATTCCCTCCGTCTGAGTGTAGCCTTTAGCCACCAATCTTGCTTTGTAGCGAACATCATCTTGGCCAAAAAATTCTTTTTTCTTTGCAAAAACTCATTTGCATCCAATTGTTTTCTTTCCTTTTGAGAGACTAGCAAGTTCCCAAGTCTGATTCTTATTAAGCGATTGTATTTCTTCATACATGGCAATCCTCCACTTTTCTTCTTCTGAACTTTGAACTACTTCAGTAAAAGTGATAGGAATGTCATCAGCTACAACTGGAGATGCATGAGACATTATATCAATATAATGACCAGACAATCCTGTCGTCTTCTTATAAGTCACCATATCAGCAAAGCGGCCAAACATTTTATACACCCTCTTTGGCCTCCTAGATGTACTTGGTTCAAGTTGCTGAGGAAGTCCTTGAATTCCTTCTTCTTGAGAATCTCTTTCTACCATAGGATAGGTCTCAACACCTTTTTTATCTGTTGGGATTACTATTCTTTCAAACTCTACCTACTTGGGAGTATCATTTAACTACTTAACATCCACCTTTTTCAACACGGTAGATTCATCAAAGGTCACCAGATCAGTAATCAACTGATTAAAACTGGTAACGTGATCATTCATTGTGGTACCCGGTACATAAGTGAAGCAAAACAGTCTCTTTTTCATGTGAAGCTTATTATGGCTGCTTTTCTTCAGAAATTTTTCTTTTAGTGTCTTCCATAAATTACTTGCAAAGATTTCTTTTGAGAATGCATACCTCTACTCTTTATAAAGACATGATCGAATTGTACCACATGCCAATCGATTGATCATCTTCTAATTTTTCTCCTCAACATCATCTGATTTTTCATCTATAATGGCAATATCTAGACCTTGCTAAAAAAGAGCGTCTAGAACCTCATTTTGCCACATACCGAAATGGCCTGTGCCATCAAAAATTTCTATCACCAATTTTGAATTTGCCACGACAGTTCTCGCCCAGATGAGCTGTGATAAAACTGTTGACGTGGTAGGTGTGGATAATTTTAAAGAATTCTCCATTTCGATTACAAAATTCTTCAATAGCCTTCAAAACAGAATACAACTAGCCCAAGAAAATCTTTTCTGATGTGGAAGATCAGATTAAACTGTAACCACAGAGCATACTAATAGTAATCTTTGGTTTTGATACCAATTGTTGTGGAATAAGAGTAATATTTCATCCACCAAATTCACCTAATAAATTTATAGGTGAATAGAGAGTGGAAAATTATACTGTAATACCACACTATAGTTGATTCTCAGGAAAGATTGGAGGGGTCATAAGCGGTCCTACTTAAAACCTAATCTTCTTAGATAGAATCACCCTAATAGTAATTTAACAGCACAAAATATCAATACAACTATACCCTACAAAATAACTATTGAAAAATAAAGATAAAATAAAAACACCATAATTTAACGATGTTTGACCAATTGTGTCTATGTCCTAGAATACTATCAAAATTATATTTCACTAAAAAAAAGATTACAAAGTGAAAAACTACGAGAGAAATATTGAAAATTGCCTAAGACCTATAAACCAAACTTTAATGTCCAAACCAATTTCAAGAACGACTCTTCATCCATGAGATTTAATCCACCAATTCCCACTTTTATTGAAAATAATTCAAGCCTTCAACCATCATCACTACCTAATCAAACTTATCCAAACCTCATAACTATAACCAAGCCAAGAAAACCACTACCTTAAACCTGGGTGACAAGAAGCCGGATGAAAGAAGAGTTAAAGGGTTGTGTTTTTGGTGTGACGAGAAATTCTCCCCAGGACATAGTTGTAAAAATAAAAAGCTCCATATAATCACTATATAAAGAGTTGAAGAAGATGAAAGTGTGAATGGTACAGATGATCAGAAGGATAGTTATGTTGAAGTAAATGATGAAAAGCATCCTCATACCTCTACGTTTCCTTAAAGGGTATTAATGTTGGTAACTCTCACCAAACAATGAGAGTAAGCGAAGCCTATAAGAAGAGGTCTTTACATATACTATTAGACTTTGACATACTCAGAATTTCGTTGATATTGCCATTGTTATGTTAATCAAAGATTAATACAAAATCATACTTCATCTATTCCAAAATAAATATTGTTTTAGAGAGAAATTTATGTTTTATAATATTTTACATTTTGCAATTATCTATAAATATTAATTAATTTTTTTAACTCTACCATTTCTCTTTTTTATAATAATTGTTTTTTTTAAAGTGTACAATAATTTATAAAAATAATTAATTAAGAATAATATAATTTTTTACTTATGTGATGACAACTATTACATACAATCATTAATCTATATGCAAAAAACTTAAAGGATATTTATTAAAGAACAAAGAGAGTATAGTTTAAAATTAGAATTTTTGTTTCAAAATATATGATATTTTTCAAATATCTATAAAAATTTTTTATTTTTATCCATTTTATCTTTATTTAAAACATATACTTCCTATGTATTCAATATATTTTTTAATTATTGTGTAAATGTCTTAAAGGCGTATATTTTGAAATGCAGGGGATATAAAATTATGCAGAATCATAATAGTACTCTAAAATCACGGCAGCAGATATATTTTCCTCTCGAATCCTACGGCTGACATCTGTTTTTAGGCAACAGGGGCACAACGTCTGCACGAGAGAAACCAGTCAATGAGCCATCAAAATCACCGCAACGTCAAAATTATCTCCTTCCTAACAACATCCATTGACCCAATCTCTACAAACTCCGTCTCCACCACGGCAACTCTTTTCAAAACCTTCTATTGAAAAGCTATGCTAAAGCGACGTGTCTCCAATTTTTTTTTTTTAAAAAAATGGCAACCACAAATATCCAACTCATATATTTTATTTAATTAGGCTTCATAGTCCAAGGTCAGATGCCATTCCCCACATGGCTTTCAAGTCCGGAAAAGTCACCGCTCGCCATCGCAGCTTATTAGACGGTCTGTATTATTTTGCTATTATCAGTCTCTTTACAGAAACACTAACCGCTGACCTTCTCATTATCTCCAATTGTTGTTGCTATATTTGGGCATAGTAGTTGTTTGTTTCCAGGGAAAGAGAGGGAAACAGAGAGAAGCAATGGGGCGCTCAGTGAAGTTACCAGGCTTAGTAATAGACAAAGAGATGCAGAAGATTCTGGATGCGGCCATGGACGAGGCCCCTGCACGACGACGCGCGCATGACGCGTTTAAGGATATCCAGCTTGGAATTGACCATATCTTGTTTAAGGTAATGAAGTTTGCTTTTCATTTTCTTTTTGCCAGTCACATTATGTCTCGTATTCGTCGTGTTAATTTAAATCGAAATTATTATTTTTTATTATAATTTATTTTTTGTTTTGCAGACACCGTCGGATGGGGTGAGAATGAAGGAGGTAATAAAATTCTACGCTTGATTTTTAGTATTTTTTGTTTCCACTTTTTGAAGTTCAAAAATCTTATTTGTTGAATTGAAATATGGGTGAAGTTGACAGGCTGAAAATTTAATGCATTCAGATGTGTATCTCTTCATATTATTTTCTAAAGACAATATTCCTATTTAGAGTTGACATTTAAAGCTGAACATGTGGTATTTATGGCTCATCAGAGAAGAAGAGGATTGAGCATTTAGGACTTCAACTGTCCATAGTTTATACATTAAATGCCCTAGTCTTTCCTTAAAACAATGGTTTTTTGGGTGTATATAATGTTTTTCCTGGACAAAGTTCTTGAAATACAAATTGCACTTTTTCTTTTTAATTTGGCTCTGACTGGATTGGAACTTACAACCTCACAGTTCTGGGTCCTTGGGATGATCTCGATATTATTAAAGGCTCATTGGGACAAATTGAACATTTTTTTAGGAGAAAAAAAATGCCTGGAATGTCTGTAATCATTTTGTGGTTAGTGAAGTTTCTATGGTATATTTCCTGCATAAAGATTTTCCCTTGATAATTTTTTTACAGTCATACGAGGTGAACTCTAGAGGATTGGAAATTTTCTCAAAAAGTTGGCTTCCTCAGACGTCATCTCCTAGAGCAGTGGTGTGTTATTGTCATGGTTATGGAGACAGCTGTACATTTTTCTTTGAAGGCATGTAGCTATTATCTAGTAGCGATCGATATAGGAATGATCTGATGATGATGGGACTTTATTGTTTTTTGGCATTGTTTGCAGGAATTGCCAGAAAGCTGGCTTTATCTGGATATGGAGTTTTTGCAATGGATTACCCTGGATGTGGACTTTCAGAAGGTCTTCATTGCTATATTCCCAGCTTTGACAGGCTAGTTGATGATGTCATTGAGCATTTCTCCAAAGTCAAAGGTGGGATTACTCTGGTTAATTTCATTATTTTCACATTTATGGTGCTTAGAAATTAAATGATTTATGGAGTATGGATATGTAAGATTGAATAGTTATTGGAGCTATCGAGTCTTTACTGGAGCTCTAGATCCATCCTTTATACAGGATGGATTCTAAAGGAGAGTAAATAAACTTGACTGATCTGTTAAACAAGTCCTACACCTAACCCTTTTTGCATATCCCTAAGGTAATGTTTGGTAGGATGTAATCAATTGTAATGCAATGTCGTCAAATACAAACTAACTGAACTATTAAACTAAAATTTCTTTTGATTACATTACGTTACATTCGATTACATCATACCAAACATATGGTAAGTGTTACCAGCAGAGTTCTTTTAAGGTTGCAGAAGGGGCTTCTGGATCTTTGCTTCTGGTTTAAGAGCTCTCACTACCTGATGCTTAAATTATTAAGCATTGGAACACTTAAAGTTCAAAACAAGATGTCAATTAAGTTTCTTTGAAGTTCTGTTTGCTCTCATTTCAGTGTGGGGCGAAGCAAGGTGATTAGAGAATAGTGGAGTTTTTGGCTGGAACGATATTTGGTTTCGTTTCTTTTGTTCTGGCTTCATGCATTTTTCTCTCAAGCCCACTGGACTGTAATTTCAGTCCTATTGAAGGATTAAGTGAAAGTTAATTTGCAACCTGAATAGAGGTTTGTTGTATAGAGGGACCATCATCTGAAGAAGCAATTAGGATAGTGGCTGGACATGAATTCATTTTTCTAATGCTAAGGAAAAGAGGGCCATAGACTAACCTTGATCACTATGTTAAACAAACAAGTGTTGATTGTTATCAATAGCATGGATTATAAAAATCTAAACCTTTTTGTCTTTTTTAGAATGTCACATAAACCTTACTAAACAGCAGTAAATTGGCCTCATATGATGACGTGGATGCCATATAGTATCCATGGAATCAAATGCCATCATTTCAATATGGTGTTCAGGTCATCCTGTAGGGCTAATTTAAGATCTTAATTTTAACAATTGATAATATTGAAATAAGTTTGGCTAATTTTGAGCAATATTTGCTATTTCATGAGGTCTGAGTGGTATTGTGAAAAAATAAAAAGGTTTTTTGTTGGTGAGTAAGCCCTAAATTAATATATCATTTATTTAGTCTGAATTTGATTATTGGAATTCACATTTTAGGTTCATTCTTTAGAATAGCTGATTGTTTAGTCAGTCATGTGCCTTAAAGGAGTTTTTTAGTTAATCTGAATTCAAGCTTCTGACTCAAGCATGGATTGGGGCTGCTTCACTCGAGAATCCCTTGTTAGAGGTGGCTGTTCTTGCAGATTAGGGGCTTTGTCACTTGATGCATTCATGTGCTTCTCTTTTTCAGCTATGAAATTCTCTTGATTTATTGTAAAACTCATATATAAAATGAAGGAAACTAATTCCTTAATTATGTTATATAAAAATGATTTTTACGCATTAATTTTTTGATTTTTTTTTTTAATTTTTTTGATTTCCGGAAGTGAAAGATAGAACTTGAATTGGTGACTCAATCGAGGAGTAAAATCATGAGTCGGGAATTACCCACAATTTTATAGCCTAATCCCTTTTCTTAAGAGAGAAAATTGAAAGAGATTTTAGTTCTATTTTTCTTTCTGTAAAGTTAGGTTCTTTACTTTTGGAGGACATGTTTTATAGAGTTTCTACAAATCTTATTTGAAGAGAATGACTATCAGTAACTTCCAATTGGAAGTTTCTTGGTAGTTACCTTTATATTATATATAGTTTTTTATTTAATAAGACTCTTGGACCAGTAACCCACCCATTATGGGTGGACCCAGATCGAAATCCAGCGGAAAATATGATAAGATTTAGGCTGGTTAGCTTTTATGTTGTTTACAGCTGGATCCATGCTGTGAGCTTACATCCATCACTAATATGAGTGTGGTCCATGGCATGGATCCAGTCACCCTTCGTCTGGAAATTGTTTTTATATGTTAAATGTACTTAGTTTATGTGCCCATCTTTTAAATCTGCATTAGATTTATTCATATTTGTTTTATGCAGCCATCAGTTATATATTAGATTATTATTATTCTGTGAATGTGCTTTCCTTGTGTTTTTCTCTCTCTTTCTCTCTCTCTCTCTCTCTCTCTGTTTTTTTTCCCCTTTGCTATGGTCTACTTAAACCTAATTTTCATATTTTGATAAGAACTAAGACACTACCAAAAATATTCTTCTTGTGTTCTGTTAATGCAGAAGCAATGCCTATTTAGATAGCCCTGGATCAAGAATCATTAGATGACAAATTATAGAAAATCAAAATCTTGCAATCTCAGTTTCGATATGTTCATATATATCTCATTTAGCTCTGGGAGGAACAGGTGATGTTAAGGGAAATTGAACTCGGAAGTTTTGGGGTGTATCCCCTAAGAATGTTATAATGATAAATCTAAGAGCTGAATTAGTTGTAATTTCCAGTGGAGCATCAGCGAATGCAGAGGATCTTGTCCTCAATGAGAAAACTGGCAATCTAGTCTCATTTAATGGGACATGGCTTTCTGAAACTTGCTCCTGTCAGTGATCTGAATGGTCTCACAATTCCGTATTTAGCCAGAGTGACTTCTATGGGAAATTTATGTAATCAACCTAATTTATTTATTGATTATTTGGCGGGATCAAACTGCATAAGCAGGATCATTTAATCACTCTTTGCCTGCCCAGCTTTGATCCCTGTCTCTTTGTTTTATATCCTTTCAAGTTTCTGTACTTATGTTGGCTGGATTTGAAAGAAATCTCTCTCTGACCTTGTTTTATCACTCAAACAAGTATGTGAAAGTGTACATTTAATGTATTCAAACAATGAAATGATCTGCTCTCTCTCTCTCTCTCTCTCTCTGTGCATAATCTATTCTTATTTTTCGTTGGTAGTATTTTGAACTTGACATGAATTACAGTGTACCCTTTGTTTATGTTTCTGATTCATTTGGGTGGCAGAGGATTCAACAATTAGTAAGCTCCCAAGTTTTCTGTTTGGACAGTCAATGGGTGGGGCTGTTGCTCTAAAGGTGCACTTAAAACAACCAAATGCATGGCATGGTGCCATTCTTGTTGCACCTATGTGCAAAGTATTTTTCTCAACTTAATCACATTCATATCTTGCTTATGTTAATTTTTGCCTTATACAAGCTGAAACACATATTCTAGATTGCAGATGACATGGTTCCACCGTTGCTGTTGAAACAAATATTAATTGGTGTAGCCAATTTTCTTCCCAAGAAAAAATTAGTTCCGCAAAAGGATTTGGCCGAGGCAGCTTTTAGGGTTTTGAAGAATCGAGAGCTGGTTTGTCTTTTAATATATTCGTTCTGAAATAACAATTTCTGGCTGATAATTGCATAAGGGATGCTTTTCTTTTCTTCTCATCTATCATCCTATGCATTTTACACCCTTGCTTCTGTGGTTCGATATTTTATCCTGAGTGTTTTCTTCTTCTTCTTCTTCTTCTGATTTGTAGGCTGCTTATAACATAATTGCATACAATGATAAACCACGGTTAAAGACAGCTTTGGAGATGCTCAGAACCACTCAAGAGATAGAACAGCGATTAGAGGAAGTATGCCATTTCCTCTGATATTTTGCTTATTAAGTCATTGAAATTTTCACAAATTGGCTCGGAATTTTAAGTGATCATATCTTGCTAGCATGAAATTCTATTCAGTTTCCTGTACAATGTGCACTTTTTTTTCTGTGTTAAATCATCAGATTTTAGTTCTTTACTCTGTAGCACATTGTTGAGGATTGAGGACGGAATAAGCCATAATTAGATCTAAACTTAGGAGTTACTTAGACCTACATGCTAAGTTAAATTGCTAGTGGACAATTGTATTCTGAGATGTCCAGTAAATCTTTCTCTGTCTTTAGTATACTGAATAATATAATTTAAGTGGTTGGAAGAGGGTTGTACCATTTTGAGCGAAATTATGTAGCTAGGCAGACAATGAGGGATGCAAAATTTTGAATTGGCAGTGGTAAATTACTCGGTCTTGTATGTTTTATGCTGCATAGGTTTTCCCTAATTCATATTTACTTGAGCTGTTAACTACATCAGAGCCTGCAAAAATTTAGAGACTGCAGGATGAATAGGTTGCTCAAGTCAAGATCTTCATTTTAGAGATTCCCTGTAAGGCGATTCCAGAGATTTGAGTTTATTAGCAATCATA
Source organism: Omphalea diandra (assembly GCA_949677035.1). Lineage (NCBI taxonomy): Eukaryota > Viridiplantae > Streptophyta > Magnoliopsida > Malpighiales > Euphorbiaceae > Omphalea > Omphalea diandra. Next base: position 77,824 of record CATIWR010237849.1, on the reverse strand, counting down.
GTTTATAGGACACTGATGGGAATATACCGATTTTATTTTTCTTACTTTGCTAAATCTCAACTATTTTCTTGAATAGAATACAATTGGTTGAGAGAAAACTGGTCTGGAAGAGTCTTCATGCTTTATTGTACAATGGGTGTGATTGCAGGTGTCTCTGCCACTGTTAATTCTGCACGGAGAGGCTGATATTGTGACTGATCCATCTGTGAGCAAGGCTTTGTACGAGAACGCACGCAGCTCTGACAAGAAGCTTAAGCTTTATAAGGATGCTTATCATTCTCTCCTTGAAGGTGAGCCAGATGAAAGAATAATTCAGGTTTTTAGTGATATCGTTTCTTGGCTTGATGACCACTGCAAAGATACTATTGCCTGCTGAGCACAGGCACCAAAAAAGAAAAAAAAAAAAAAAAAGTGGTAGAGGGAAAAATAAGTGCATGTTTGGTATAATGAAATTAGATTTCAATTCATTGTCCTGTTGATTTGATTATATTCAATTATGTTAAATAAGATCCTACCAAACATGCACTTAAGTTTTTAGATTGTTTTGACTGGTTAAAAGGCTGCCTTTTCATGCAAATAACCAGTCTATGGAATTCTATTAGAGCATTCTATATATATATATATATATATATATATATATCTTTGTTAATAGGGCAATATCTGTTGCGCACGCATACGAAATGATGCTTTTTCTTGCAGCGTTATTATGTCGCATCCCAAAGACTAAAAGTTCATCCTATAAAATTATGAAATTTAACATTAGTTTTTGTTTATAATTAATTCAATCATGTTCTTTGAAAAGAAATTAGATTCACGAGTTAATAATTACATGATAAAGTACAATGCAATCAAGTCAAAAGATATTTCTTTTCTTTTCTTTTTTTTTTTTTTGAGAATATTGAAATTATTTTTATTCATAAACAATTATAAGATATTTATAAAAAAATAAATTTATGATCTAAAATATTAATATGAAATCAATTTTTAAAATATTGATTTAGAGGTAAACTTTAATTATTTTTTTTTTTAAAAAAAAACCTCTAACATGTGGTGCTGAGAATGAAGAGATTTCAGATCCATTTCTCACCATATTTTTGAATTATTATTGGGGGTATATTTTATAATTTATTATGTAAAAGTAATTTAAAGCCTAAATTGCAAATTATATTATTATAGTTTGTTATTTCTCAAACCATTATGTTGACAATTCATTATTTGAAAATTAAAAGACATCGACACTTCAGTTTTTCAATTAAAAAAAGAATATATATATATATATATATATATATCAAAGTTAAAAATAGATAAAAAAAAAAAAAGTTAAAACGTTAAAAAAAATGATTTACTAAATAACAGGTATATTGAAATAGGAAATAAAATAAGCAAAATTAACTTTTCTAAAATAAAATTAAAATTTAAAAATTAAAACCTTATCAATTTTTTAAAAGTTAAAAAAATTACCTTAGTAAAATAAAAATAAAATAGGAAATAAAAAAAATTTACTTTGCTAAAATAAAATTAAAAAGGAAAAAGCAAAAACAGTTTAAAAAAAAGCACTAGAAATATAGGTTTTGTATGTGAAATTCTTGAAAAGGAAGAAAATTCTTATCCAATCCCTAATCTGTAATACAACGCCAATAACACAGCCACGTTTGCATTTTTTTAAAAAAAAAAATTAGGATTACACTTAGGTTAGACCAGTGAACTTCACGATTTACATATATGTTTTTTAAAAAATACTATTACATCATTAAGAATAATCAATCAAATGATATCATTCAACTATATATAAATAGTTTAAGATTAATATAGAAGCTAAATTATTTTGATTGAATTTTAAACAATTTCTTAAAATTAACCTATTTAAAAAAATAATATACCTTGTAAATAATAAAATGTATATCTAATGAAATAAATTAATATTTTTAAACACTTTAGAAGAACCAGAACAATATTAAAACTTTTATATCATGATATTCAATCACTGATAATTAATCATCAATAATAGTTGTCGTTCGAAATAATTATATTATCATTTCTCATGTAATTTTAATTCATATTTAATGTAACTAGAAACAAAAATTTCTTACATAGAATAGGTAAAAAAATTTAGGCTTAATGACCAAAAAAACCTCAACCTTCAATCTAATTTTCAATTGCACCCATAATTTTAAATTTCATCAATTCTACTCTAATTTGAAGATATAGTGTCAATTATACCCCGAGTCAAAATTGAATTTGGAGAAAGTAGCTTTTAAATTGACTTGGCATACACATAATCAAGAACTTAAACACAACAGATGGAGCTTAATTAATAAAATATTTTTTTAACTAACTAGGGTTGAGTTATGAGGTTAAGGTTAAATCATGTTAACTAGCTTGGAATTCATCTTTTTCTTTTGGAGTCCATCTTTTCTTTTGGAGTCTGCAACAATCTCTCACTCTTAACTAAGAATCACACTCTGTTGTGGACAAAATTACATGCAAAGGAAATGAAACTCTTTTTCTCTCTCGTTAATCGTTCACCCTCAAATGTAAAAACTCTCTCTCTCTCTCTCTCTCTCTCTCAATTCTTGTTCATCGTAAAAGTTGTTATGTTTTTCTAGAAATTAAGGATTTGATATTGTATAGGGAAATTAGTTATTGCAAATAGGAAATTAGATTAGTTTCGTTTGTTTAGTAGATGAGTTGTTTTATAAAGATTTATATTTCATGATTACAGGGGTTACACATGAAATTTGATTGAGTGCTCAATCAATGGCATCTGGTGTCGACATGTCTAAGTCTTTAATTAATTCAGGTAGTGATCAAAGAGTTCATTGTGACCATGATCTTCCAGTGCATTATTATACATCATGGAGCAGAAAAATCTTGGTAGGTTTTTTAGGTTTTATTACGGAAGGTAATATCATATTAAATTTATTTTAATTAATAATTGAGATTAAATTGTAATTAAACAGTAAAGATATGATCATTTGGTAACATCTTTCATGTAGGAGAATGATTGCAGATTCTTTAGATGGTATGATGGTGAGTATAGTGGGAGACTAATGGAAGTTTTTAGGGTTCTATATGATAAGAAGGAGAGACTGAAGCACATACTTGTAGTAAAAGAAGTGGCTAAGGTAAATTTACAGTTCCAAATTGAAGAATTTGAAGAGAATTTAGCAAAGAAAAAAGAAAAAAAGTTTTGATGTTGAGGATTGAACTACGAAAGTTGTAATGTAAGAATCAAAGGTTGTTGTGGCAGATTTTCAAGCACCAAGAGCAAGTAAAATTTCAGCAGAAGATTATATATGGTGCTTTTGTTGTTATAGTATGTTCATATGTATATTTGGTAAGAATATAAGTAGTAAATTAGGATTGTTAAAGTTTCCTTTTGTGTAACTATAAACTTGAAGATCTTGTGCTAAATTGAGCTTTAATTGTAACTTGTGTTACAAGATCATTATCTATGAATGAAAGATCTTTTATTTTGTATTTTTTTAAATTATGAGTGAACTTTATTGTTAAAGCCTATTGAAGGATCTTATTTATGAATCATAAAGCAACTTGTGTGATGAATGTCTACTGTAATTGAAGGAATGAATACCTGATGCAGAATGAATGTTTGCTTATGCAAACCTATACCATTTTTAAAATTTCATTTTTGCAAAGCTATAAAAAGGTTCATAAACATTAATATGATTTTTGCAAACTTGTAACTCACACCATTCACTTTCAACTAACAAATTTTGGATAAGAATTTTCCTTTCAATATTCAAACATGTTAATCACCTTCACCATTCAAACATGACATATTTACCATTCTTTATTCAAGTATGAAAAGCGCCTTCACCATTCATATTCACCATGCAAACCTTTAATTCACATTCACCATTCACCGCTCAAACCTATGAACCTGTCCCATTCACCATTCAAACCTGTAAATAACATTCATCATGCAAACCTGTGAAAGTCACAAACATTTTGAAAATGCCAAAATAATATCAAAAGATCTATTATTTCATAACTACAAACCTAAGTATCATTGCTTTTGCAAAAGTAACAATTGTTTATACAAAAAAAAAAAAGATGATCAAAGACCTTTGATATACCTATGGTATTACCACCTATAATTGGTCAATGTATATTGACATACCAAAAAAAATGCAAAAAATATTATGTGAAGGCATTAAAAAGTTATAACAATTATGCTTCTCACATAATAAAATCTTTTGAAAATACCTAAACCCAAAAATTAAATTCTAAAGTAATTAGTTTGTGTTCTTGTTTTTATTCTTGCTTTTGGTTGTTAGTTTCAGTCTTCCACCTTGAGATGCAGTAGCTTGACTTCTTGTGGACTTGTGCATGACTGAGGTGGCTTTAGCTGCTAAAGATACTTGAGAAGTACCACTAACAAATTGAGCTCCTTTGTCACCAAGCATCTAAAACCATTACATTTAGGCCATTTAGTTTCATATTATGCAAATGTTGCTAAGAATTATGAGGTGAATTTTATCCTTGCATAAACGCTTCCTGTCTCTATGAAAATTCTAACTCGATAACCATGCTTAATTTGTCATATGTTAAAAAAACAATCAAACCAACCTTCAAAGATAATCAAACTAACATATTACATTGAAAATTATCAACAATAATAAAACTACCATATGACATATGAAATCACTTTTTTTAATTCTTTTTTATATTGCATTACTGCCATCACAAATCCTGTTGCTACATTACCAAACCTTCTAGTCTCACTCCCACCAGCCATAGCAAATCCTATTACCATAAGCTCTGGATTGCTTCTTGATTTTCCTTTTGGCTTTTTAATCTTACTTGCATTTTCTTGAGTCTTTTTTTGTCTCTCTTTTTTTTTTTTTTTTAACTTTTGCATAATAAATAAAAAAATATATTAACATTCTAATAAGCATTAACCATAAACAAATTCAATATTAAGATGCAAACCTAAGGCTTTATTGCAATTGGTTGGTCCTTTTTAGGACAAGTCCTCTTGTTGTGACCATAAGTCAAGCAATGTTGACAACGCATCAACATGTCCTGCATTCTTATCACATTTGGATTATAACTCTTTTAAGAGCTTTAAGCTTATTTCGCTTAGATATACCAGGCATTTTTTAAAGGTGGAGGTTGTATGGGGTCCCCTTGCACTTTAGGCCATATCTTGAAGCCATTCAATGGTTTTAAAGACTTTTCATAACTCAGTAAGTACCTTTCTTTCTTGTATGAATGGTCCACATAGTCATCCAACTCAAGCTTCATGAAGTATATGCAAGCAATTGCATGATTGCATGAGATTCCACTTATATCCCATCCCATGCCCTACAAGATCAAGTTTTATGTCCCAATGAGACCACATATCCATATTCTCCATAAGAAAAAATTTATTCCTAATTGCAAGCTTCATAATGCACATGTTGTTCAACATCTTTTTCTGTACAAACTTCTTTTTAATTCTTGGATAAATTTCATCCTTTCTATTCTCCATAAACAATTTATTTTTGTACATCTCTTCATCGATGTTGTATGTATAGCCTTTAACATTGAGATAACATACTTCTCACGAGTAGAGCAAATGATCCATTGAATATTTATGTCATGTTACTTGTGATGCCATCACATTTTGAAAATTCATTAATGAATTCCCTGCATCATTTAAAAGCTCTTTGCTTGAAATTTTCATATGTAGGCACAAAAATAGTCTTCATTTCATTAATAAACTATTGAAATATGACTTATGTGTTGCATATGCTACTTTCGAAAAAAGTTTATTCAATTGCTAGCCTGGATGAGTTTTTTTTCCAGTCGGCATATATGCCTTACACAATTTATGTGTTTAGTCATAGACACTCTCTCTCTTATAGCTTTCTCTAAACCTTGAAATAAAATGAATGCATTATTATCATATATATATAGTACCATCATAATTAAGTAAGAAGTCCAGTATCAACATTTAGATCATTAAATAAGTATTCCATTATTTCCATCTCTAGCCACAACACTAATAAGGCACCATTTAGCTATGTTTTAAAGAAGTAACCATTGAGGAAAACATGGCCTGCACCTATCCAACTATCCCTCTTTAAGCCCTGTGAAGCCTACATAGAATCTTTTGAACATAGGACCAGTTGGATGATCTTCCAAAAAGAATTCAACTGTCCCAAATTGATAAACTCTCATTAATTTAACCTTGTATGATCTCAATTTAGCATAATGAGCACCTAAAGACCCTATCAAGATGTTTTGTGCTCTCCTCCTAATTCTATAACAAGCTGATTTGCATACTGTTAGCGTCCACTTAGATTACATATCTAATGTCATATCATCCACACCATATGAGGGATTTCTTCTAAATTTGTCCAAAAACTCCTTAGCTAACCATTCAGTTGTTGCTTACTTGTCACTTAAAACCTTAACACATTTATGCTCATTATGATACTTCGAACCACAAAACTACATTCATTTTGTTTCTTAGCTGCATACAGCCTCAATAGACATTTTTTATCGCATATAGCTTGCATCCTCATCATTTCACTCTTTCTCCATTTGATATTCAAGTCATTACAAATGGCATACCTATAACCTCTTTAAATTGAACACCAGTATCAAACTTCATGTCTAGGACAAACCTAATTTTTTTACGGTCACAGTTGGTAGAGTCAATACTTGTTGGTGACTATCTTTATAATCACTAACAAAATCTTCTTTCTCATTATCATTTAATCTGACAACATTGTTTGGATTAGTTGTTAAGCCCACATTATCAACTTTTATATTAGCAACCACTTCAGTTACATCTAAACCTAACCCCCCCTCCATTATCCACAATAACAGTCTTAAGAGTCCTCTTATTTTTTATGGCAACTTGGTACTCTTCATCAGAAGTCTCATCACTATCTTTAACTTCAGAGTTGGATTCACTCTTCCTTTCATCATCCAACATTTCTTTCTCTCCACCACTACTTTCTTGTTCCTCATCTTCATTTGATGTCTCCTGTTGGGTTGGTGGAATATGCATTTATTCTTCACCAGACATTGTTTCTGTAACTACTTTTTCTTCCATAAATGCACCATTACTATATTCATTCAAGTCATCCTTTTTTAGTAGAACAGATTCATCCATATTAACCACATCAAATCCTTTATTATAAATTTCACTTGCATTCTCTATAGACTTAGTTTGAATATAAATCTTTAGAAATTTGTAATCAGTGTCTTTTACAAACACTAGCTTCACCTCTTTATCAGTTCTTACAAATGTCAAAGTTTTCCATTTGTGCTCCTTCGGCTTGTAGTAGCCTATATTCACAACCTGCCTTAATCCTAAATTTTTCACCTTATCACACACATCCTTCCAAGTCATGTTATCACATTCTTTCCAACAACCTTCTAAACACCTCCATCCTATGTACTTCACCATCTTTCCTTGTGTCATCACACCTTCAACCCAAACTTCCACAGGGCAACTGCAAAAGAAAGAAATATATTTTCAATAAGGCTTAACGACCAAAAATGGCAACACTGTTAAGTAATTAAGAAAGTTACATGCAATATTATTTTAATAATAATCACATAATCTTTCAATTTAACAATTAAATAACAATATCAAACCCTATTTTAATTTCAATTCCCAATTTTCAGAACCCTTGCCAATATATAATAATCTAATATGTTAATTAAATAATCATGAAATCCCTAATTTAATACTCCTCAAATCCATCATACCTTATTACTTTATATACAGAAATACAAAAGTGGACATACTTCTTTTTTCTCTTCTCTCCACCTAATACCATTAGTTAACCCCACAAATGTTTTGTGAATGGCATTAGAGTGACAGGAGAAGTTGAGCTTGATGGCATTAATGAATAAGGAAAAATGAGAGTTGATGGCGTTAGGGTGAAATGAGAGCTGTCGTGAACGGATTAGTGTCAAATGGGAGCTCTCGTGAATGGTGTTACTGTCAAATAGAGCTGTGGTAACGGACCATTTTACTGTTGCTTGGATTTTTTAGAAGATTATGTTCATCTTTAGGTTTAGTTGTAGATAACGCGATGAGCTTTAGCTCATCAACATGTGAGTTTCACATCTATGTTAGGGTTAACTATTTGAGTTAGACAATAGTTAAACTTGTGTTAAGTGTTTAATGAGTCTCATCTGATGTGTTTAAATTTTTACTTATGTGTATGTCAAGTCAGTTTAAAAACTATTTTTGTCAAATTCAATTTTGACTTGAGATACAATTAACACTATATCTCCAAATTGGAGTAGAATTAATGAAACTAAAAGTTTTGAGTGCAATTGAAAATCAGATTAAAAGTTAGGATTTTTGTTTTATCATTAGGCCAAAAATTTAAAGATTTCAAACAAAATAGATTAAATTGAAATCCACATTAAATTGGTTTGGGTTAGCAATACAAAAAGAAAATATTCACAAAAAATTAAATGATAACTCACGCAATGTATAGATTATTAACTAGTATTTAATATTATCAAAATCTAGTACTAATCCTCACATTGACATAAGGTCATATAGAACTTGTACTTATAATCTATTAAATATTCTTAAAGTAGAAGTCGCTGATATCAATATTTGTACACGTGGTAACTTCTCTTCGATTGTTTTCTACTCAAATGCCCTTCCATTAGTATAATAAATGTTATCTAAATATACGTTTTGAGATACCCTTATTTTTTCAATGTAATTTAAATAAAAATATAAATAATAACTAATTTAATTTTTTCATGCAATTTTGAAAAATATATAATCAACATGATTAATTTTTCTCCACAATCATTTAATTTTTCTATGCAACCTTGAAAATATACAATCACTTAATTTTCATAGATTCCTCTCTCTATTTTTAGTTGTTATTAATTTTTTTTATTTATGTCTATTTTTTTATTTAGCTCACCAAAATTTAATTAATTATAATTATTTTGTATTTATGAGTTTAGTTTAATTATATCACTAAATATTTATTTAATATAAATATTTTTTTAATAAATTTTATCGATTTGAATTATATATTAAATGAATTAATTATTATAATTGTGCAATTCCCGAGGATTAACTAGCGTCTTATTAAAGAACATAAAAGATCGCACAGGATAGGCATCTTGTTTTGTCCTCTAACTGAGAAGTGAATAAGATTTCTGTAAGGATTCATATGATTCGTGCGTTGATCGCATGCTAGACATACAAATAGTTAATTTGAAAATTTAAATTTGTTTTAAAAAATTAGATTTGATTTGAAAATAAAAAAATTCAAAATTAAAATTTAAAATTGATCAAATAGTTCAATCTACATATTCATCCAAATTAATTGATATGATTAATTTAATTTAAATTTTAAAACATTTAAAATTTATTGAAAACTTAAAATATTATTCTTTTTATTTTAAAAATATTTTTTATTGATTATTTTTAAAAAAAATATGAAAATATTTTTTAGAAAATAATTTTTGCAAAAGAAATGAAAATTTTTTTTGTCGAAAGAAAAAAAAAGAAATTTGAATCATCTAAATCCATATCTTTGATTTTTTTTTTTCTGTGATTATTATGAAATTACAGTTAGAAACTCAGTGAGATAAAAATTGAGCTTAAGCATGAGAAGCATTAAAAACTTGAGCAAGCTCCAAAGAAGAAAGAAAATTAGATTTTAGTTAGTAATTGGAATGAAAAATTCATATAAACGGAACCGAGTCATGGAAGAAAATAGTTTCAGTGGTGAGGTTGAACACAGCCACGCTTTTAACGAAGATTCTTGTCTTGGCCACTGTTTTCTTCATTCTGTCAGTGTGCACTGCAACCACATGCAAGCAATCAACACCATGTGCACTGCAGCTATCCCTTGCGATCTCACAGCTAAACAACAAGCCATTCTGTGCAAGTCGGGTCCATAGCCTCTTTCATCTGTGCATGACAATTTTATCGATGGTTGTTCGACTCAATCTGATAGATAATAGCTCTATTATATATATATATATATATATATATATATATATATGCCAAGAAAAACAAAAAAAATTGAATTTTAAAACAAAAAATAAAAATTACGAATTTTAAATATAATTGAAATTTATAAAATTAAATTTACAATATTTTTAAAGAAAAATATTTTTTAAAAAAAAAATAAATGAATGGTACTCCATTTGCTTCCTATTCGACTTAAGTTGTAAATTTTACGAAAGTGACCGTTATTATTTCTGTTTTTACTGCTTTTAACTAGATTATTTTACAATTACTGTGTTAGTTTTTCTCTAATAATTTTTAAGAGAATGCTAAATACTTTTTTATATTATATTCTCTTTATTATAATGATGTATGGTATAATTTAAAATAAAATAGATAAATAAATTTAAATTACATTATTATTATTATATTATTTAATTACACGAGTATACGTAAATCTTTATTTTTTTTCTTTTCTTAGTTTTACATTTTTTATTTGATACTCTTTCACATAATTTTTTATTTTTATTATTTCTTGGTCAAAAATTTTGTCTTTTACTTTCAATTAAAGTTTTTACATTTAAATTAATTAAATATAATAAAAAAATTAATTTAATCTACAAATTGTAATTGATTATACCATTACAATGGAAGTTGATCTAATGATTAATTTATTCAAGATTTAATTTTTTTTATACAAATAATCAAAATATTTAATTTTTAGTTATATTTATCAATTTAAACTAATTTAAATGGTTAATTACTTTGAACTCATGACATTTATCATATTCAATTAAGTTATCTTTTGCTTTTAATATTATATTAATCATCCCTCACATTTGCTCTAGCACATTAAAAAGTTTTTTCAACGTTAAAAAAATCATTTTTTGATTAGTCAAAGAAAATCTGGTCAAAATAAACTTTGTATTTTATTGAGTTACTTACTCTAAGCTTTATGATATTTGTCATATTTAACTAAATTGTTCTTCATTTTTCAAAATATTACATTATCTCATTCTTTACGTTTGTCCTGTTGCACTAAAAAATTATTTCAATGTTCTTATGAATTTAATAAAAAAAAAAAAACTATTCAGTGAAATGCGGTAATCGTAAGTGAGTTTATAATATAATTTTAAAATATAAAACATGATTTAATTAAATATATTAAACGTTAGAAAACTTATAATAATCATACCTAAATTAAATTAGTTAAACTATTTAAACACATAAAATTAAAAGAGAAAAAATTTAATTGCAATTTGAAGTTTATTGTAGGCTTGTATTATTGAAATTCGATGAAAAAAATTATGAGGGTGAAAAGTATGAGGGCTGTGAAAAAAAACAAAAAATAAATACTAAATAAGGATTTAAGTATTCAATAAAATTTCTCTTACAATTAAAAATATAATAATAATGTTCTTTAAATTTATTTTATCCATTATATTTAAATGTAACAGTAATAAAAGAAGGTAAAAAAATAATATAAAAAAATATTTAACACTCTTTTAGTTTTAAAAGCAAATAAAAAATTAAATTAATTGATTGATTAATTTTTAATGATTAATTCAATTGATTTAATTAATCTAGTTTAATAAATTTTTAAATTTTTATAATAATATATAATAATATTTTTAAAAATAATATAATAATATTTAATTTTTAAATAAAATAATATAATTTTTTAAAATTTTTAAAATAATATAATTTTAAATTAATTCGATTTTAATTGATTTAAACTAAATTGTCCTATTTAAAATTTCATTGGTTGATCTGACAGTCGGATTAAACACTTTTCTCTGCTTATTAGTCTTTTCCATTCGTACTACTAGCCACTTTTGTTGGTTCTTTTATGTTTTTTGAGTGCGCAAATGTGGGGCTCTCTTATTCTCCTTCTCTGCTTTCTTTCTTATACTTTGCCTGTACCCATTTCCTGTGTAGTGGGAAATACCCACCTCACCAGTTTTGGCGTTTTAATGTCTTTGAACTTTAAGCTTTAACCGGATGTTGAGGCCATTATTGTTAGTGATTACCTCTATTTTGCACCAAATATGGCCTGCTCTTCGTGCTTATGCCTTTCTCAGTTCCCCGTTAAGGTATGGTTTTTCTCTTTCGTTTGAGTTCTTAATCTTGTGGTGTCATATTGGAATGGTTGCGTAGCTAGTGTTTACTTGGATAGTTTCTTAATATGGGATTTCCTTTTGCTAATAGAAAAAAAAATGATTATTGTTGGTGTTTATTGATGAATTTCTTTTGGATTGAATCATTGGAAATGGCAATTTTGGTTCCATTAAAATTTAAATCCAATCCCCTTTTGATTCCAAGTTTAATATCTTGGAGTTACCATCAGAAAGTTGCTTGTGTTGTAGACTTGCCCAACAGCAAAATCCATATTTCATCTGCCTGTTACTGGCTTCCTGAGTTCTGTATTTAACAAGAATTCAATCAAGATTTGGTGTTATTTCCTCCAACTTCACATAAATGTATGGCAATTTCAGTAATGCATTGGGCGCAAGTTCTTGAAAGTATAGATTTGTCTGTTTCTATTTTGGTCTCTTACTTCTTTCTTATTAACTTTTTGTTTATATTCCTCTGTTTCGGCCAGTGCATTGCGTGTGCTCTTGCTCTCTGTCTCTGCTACACAAGTTTGCTGGGCATATTATTCTGTTGTGATGCCATATTCTAATAATAGATAACACTATGATTCAGGATAAATTTTGTATGCCTCATCTAGATGCTAGATGGGAAAATGATGCCTGGAATTTTGCAGTGCTGACATGTAAAGATTATACCTTAGGGCTGGCATTACTTTTTGGATTGGATTACCAGTAGATTGAACCACAGGAAGGATTACTCACTTCTTATGAGGTTTAAATTTCATTTCCTATAGATTGACTACCCGAGAAGTACTATAAGATCTCGGCACACTGTTGAGAAGAGCGGTCCAAAATTCTCCTTTTCTAAAAACACTGAACTTTTTGGCCAACGATTTGCAAGAGTGGATGCTCACTTACTTAATGACTGGAGTTTTCTGGGAGGTTCAAGAATTAGCATTCAACCTAAACTTGCAAGATTCACTGTCTGCCAAAAATGCTCAGGAGTATATTCATCATGTAAATCCTCTTGTCCATGGTGCTTACTGTCTATTTATCAATCATTATTAATTGTTTTAGTAATTCCAAACAATTCTATTTTTAGTTTCTTATGTGGGGATTTCATGTGAAAGATTGTCCAAGGTTTTGATTTTTTAAAGCTTAAAAATTGTTGGTGTTCTTTCCTAGAGAATGGAGATTTTTAGCTTGTTTTATTGGATTCTCCTGGTTTTATTTTCTTCACAAAAAAGAGAGGAGGTATTCTGGGGTATTTGTAAATCCACAACCAAGCATTTCTTCATTTTTCCCTTTTCTGGTCATCCTCTGTTGTTTTTAAATACGTACCAAAAGAATGAAATTTGCTAAGAAAAAAAAATTATCTTTTGATATGATAATCATGCTTGTGGCCAGTTATTAGCTATGAACTCTTTAGAGAAGTCAACCCGCTATTTGATTCAGTTGTACCTTTATGACGTCCTACTTGCAGTTTACTTGTCTCTCTGTGTTGAATGAGTGATGGTAATACAGGATCACATGCATAAATTATGTTTAATGCCTTGGATCCCTGTTGTATTACATTGGCTTCACACATAATAAATCATTCAAATAGTGTGGAACATGTGTGATTTTTTATACTGCTTTAGGTGTTGTTTCATTCAATATGCAATCCCATTTGAACTGTTATTAACTGACTTTTGCAGTGCTTAATTTTTGTATTGCTTTGCATACAGGGTTGACAACTTCTCAAGTTGCAAGTAATGCTTTTACTTTGGGTGCTTAATTTTTGTATTGGTTTGCATACAGGGTTGACAACTTCTCAAGTTGCAAGTAATGCTTTTACTTTGGGAACTGCAGCTGTTCTCCCTTTTTATACTCTGATGGTTGTAGCACCTAAAGCAGAACTGGTATGCTTTTTTTGTTATTTGTTTGTGAATTTGAGTTTGGTCTTTGCATGTTCTGCTAAGAGTTTAGTATGTGCTTGTGGACGTGAATATTCAACATCTTCATGAATTTTATAAAGAATTCTCAAGTTTATTATTGTTAAAGTCATAATAATATTCTTGGATTATTGAGTGCCTGATTTTGCTTTCTTGAATTTTTTACTCATGAATGGTAAATACAGTTAATAAGTTTTTGATTGGCTATTTGTCTTGGTCAATATATTGGCCTTTAACTTAATATTTTAGTGCCATTTTCTTTTGAATTCTCCTGTATTCTTAGATATTGGTCGCAATACTCATGTTGAGTTGAAAATTTTGCAGTTCGATTTCTGATTTTAAATGTTGAACTGAGGATTTCTGATGAACTTGTATTGTGGTGCCTGTAAAATTTCAACCCAAGGACTACTTGGAAAATAATTAAGCTATGCTTCATGTCAAGTTGTAGACATAATGACTTGATCATGCATAATGCAGACTAGAAAGTCAATGAAAAGTAGCATACCATATGTTGTGCTTGGACTTGTATATGCATATCTATTATACCTCTCCTGGACGCCTGACACAATACGGCTGATGTTTGCAAGTAAATACTGGTTACCAGAGGTGTGTGCCGAATATAAGTATCTGCACTTTAAATTTCTAAGTGATGTCTATTAATTGTGAAAAATACAATTTAAAGTTTTCATCTAATGTGTTATTTTAACTGCAAACAGTTGTCTGGTATTGCTAAGATGTTCTCGAGTGAAATGACATTAGCTTCAGCATGGATTCACTTGTTAGCTGTTGATCTCTTCGCTGCAAGGTATCTCCCTATCTCCCTTCTTCTCTCGCTCACTAACAATTTTCACACATCATTTTTTTATTTAATCAGGCAAGTGTTTCATGATGGATTGGAAAATGAAATTGAGACTCGACATTCTGTTTCTCTCTGTCTTCTGTTTTGCCCCATTGGAATTGTTACTCATGTCATCACGAAAGCACTAACTAAAAGCGCTGGAAGTAATGGACATGGCTTGTGATGGATCATTCATTTATGCAGTAGAATCGATTGAACAGATACATTGCAAGTTTATAAAATTCAGTTCTCTAATTTGAACAATTATGAGCAGATGCATTCGTTAACCATTTATTGAAATGTTCTCTTTGCAAGCATTAATTCTCTACTTTTTGTTTTTAATCATCATCACATGTTATCCTCTTCTCTCTTCGGATTCATGCCATCACAATGAGGGTTGAGCAAAAGAGTAATGTTTAAGTTGCATTTGAAACTTTTGATCAACCTTACCCTTATTCAGAGTAATGATGTCAAGCATGTCCTTGGATACGAGATAAAGTTCCACACTGGCAAGATGGAGAAACTTTGATACATTTGGATTAATGTCTTGGCTACAGGAGGAAAGATTATGGCGTGGTGCTAATTCATGGTGACAAACATGCTGAGTCTCACTTGGCAGAATCTGTGAGGCTTAGTTTTATTTGAGGCTAAAGGATTATAGGACAGTTCCATCTAATAATTTTTGCTCCAATGCAGGCAGCATTATGTGAAAAGATAAGGCAGTGCGATGTAGTCAATCCAACTAGGAACAGGGTGAGACCTAGGATCATCTATTGACAATTTGACAAGATAAAAAAAGAAAAATTTCGTCAATCACATTTCTTTCTTGTTTCAAAACGATTGGAATATTCTTGCCTTTGGGAAACAACATTAGATTTCAGTTGCAACTGTCTAATTAATATCATTAAGGTAATAGTGGCTTATAGTAGGATTAAAATATCACTTTAAATGTAATTAATCAAAGGAATAAATGCACACTCAATCTTATTTTGAATGATTGTGTATTTCATTAAAAATTTTTAAGTCTTCATATTTAATTAAATCATTTTCACTTTTCAAAATTTTATTTTCTTTTTTTTTGCTAAAAAAAAAATCGCATTTTTCAAAATTGTATTAAAGTCATTGTTTCCTGTTACACTAATAAATCTTTTTGATTGGAAAAGATGTTTTGCCATTAGACAATCACGTAAAAGTCGAAAAGCATAAAGCCAGAAATAACCGTATAATTAGACTTCACCAAACTCTTTAGCACCAAACAAATTCTTAAAACATTATTCTCACAGATCATCCTCCATTATCATTACTTTTCCACAACAGCCAAAAATAATACCCCCGCCATCAATCAATACTCTGTTATCAAAAATTAAACCAAAAAATAAAACAAAAACAAGGGCCAATGAATTAGTAAACTAATCAATCAATTCAATTTAATTTATTTAATAATAAATAAAATTTTAAAAATATTATTAAAAAAATTTTAAAATAAAAAAATATAAATATATTTAAAATATTTAAAAAATAAAATTATCTTAAAAATCGAACCAATCACGGCCTGTTTCTGATTTTATCAGTTTGATCTACCAGTCAGGTTTTCAAAACGCTGAACAAACAAAGCAAGGGACATCAACACTAATGCCGTCGCCCAAGCGTCTCTCCTTCCTTAATTGTTATCATCACCAGCTCCTTCGTCATTGTCACCACCACACTGTCGCCAAACATCTCTCTTTCTCTAGCTTTGATACCTTGTTATAGAATTATGAAATTTAAACCTTCGTAATCTATAACGAGGCCGCCTTTAAAAAAATCGTCATTGGTGATTAGCCAGGTGATTATATTATTGGGTTTTGATTGGTCATTGATCTTGCTGAAGTGGACACTGGAAAGGCATTGCTGTTTTGGAAGCCGACGGTAGTGGGCCTGCATTGTCCAGTTCAAGTGGTGATGCGAGAGAATTTGGGAGGATGATCAAAAATTAACAAATGATACATGGGTATCCCCCGATCTATAGGATCTTACACGTTTAGGACTGGCTTTGAATAAATGTTTTCTTTTTTTGTTGTTTCTCGAGAACATATCCTTTTTTTCTTGTTGATGCTTTGAAATGTTGGTGTTTCTAGCTTTGAAGAGTTGAAGTGATGAAGTACGTTGGATTTTGATGAAATTAAGGAAGAGGATTTTGATTATGAATTTGGATAATTTTTATGAATTATTCAATAATTTAAGTTTTGATTATTTTTATACATTATTTAGAATCTTTGTTTATAATATATTTTTTCCTTTTCTCACACCTTATGTCAAAAGAAAATTTGAGATGAGATGAAATTGAATATTATTGAAGATATTATTGACATTTCATAAAAATTTAACAGAAAAATTAATAAAAAAACTTCTTCAGTTTACTAGTCCAACATGAAGAACAACGATTTCATATAATTTTAAAACATAAGAAATGATTTAATTAAATATAACAATTGTCAAGAGTTGATTTCTTAATTAAGTTTTAATTTCATGGCCTGCAAAATGTATTTTTTAGCTGATGCAAATTGCACAGTACTGACGGAACAATCTGCCTACATTAGAAATCAGTGAGAAAAGGGGGAAGGGGAAAGGGTTTTGTTCATTCTTATC
Source organism: Omphalea diandra (assembly GCA_949677035.1). Classification (NCBI taxonomy): domain Eukaryota; kingdom Viridiplantae; phylum Streptophyta; class Magnoliopsida; order Malpighiales; family Euphorbiaceae; genus Omphalea; species Omphalea diandra. The sequence goes on along the minus strand of CATIWR010237849.1, from coordinate 60,370 downwards.
CCATGCCAGAAGTTGCCACTCTTTGTGCCATTACGTTCTATAGATGAAGAAAAAGACCAGTGCACAGGATTCCTTCATCAGGAAGATATTAACTTCATAAACATATTGATAAAAATAAATGTCAAACGTTAAGAGCAAAGACACGCTAGAGAGAGAGAGAGTGTGATCGAGCCCAGAAATAAAATAGTTCAGGGAAGTTACTAAATAGCAAGGCTACAACATTTAAAAGAATCATGCACTTTAATGCATTTACAGGATTTATATACACTTCACAACAAAAATAGGTCAGTCAATATCAACGAGAACCAAGAATGTGAGATATTGTGCGTGTATAATTGGCTTTTCCCCTAGAATTCAATGGAATCCTTCATTTTCCTCAGAAAAAGAAAAAAATAAAATAAAATTGGAAACAATTTACTGACTGTGACCCATGCTGGAAGTATTGTTTACATGCAAAATATTTGAAAAACCAGCATTGCGTACTTCAAGTTGGAAGTGAGGACATCTGAATTTGCTCTTCCAACATGCCATTCGATGGATCAGAATGCTGAAAAGAACCCTTACTACTTCGATCCAAAGAAGTTGCTTCATAAATGCCTGCAACAATTACCAATACTGTCAAGCAAAAAACAAGAATCAAGAAATGAGCATGAAAAAGCATGATGTTAGCAATGAGCTAATTTCTTTCTTGTTGCACTATGAGTTTGAGTTATGCTATACACAGCCCGCAAGTTTCGCGCGTCTTTTAACCATCTGATGTGGCACTTATCACTTGACAAAAGTTTTTGGATAATGTTTCAAATATTAACACCACTTACGATATTTAACTCATAAAAAAGAAGTAAAAAGGTTATTTAAATAATTTTGCTACAAGGTGGGTGGTTCAAAATTGAAGGGTTGTGTACCATTTTCCTTTGATAGAGTTTTTCATTTTGTTAAGCATCCCCAAAAGCAAACTTCACAAGGCACGCGACTTCAAATTTTGAACTCTGTCATCATCAGTATGTAACTTCAATTCTTATAAACAAGGTATTCACTCACTGATCTTTCAATGCGGCATATCACAGATAATCCTAGTAAAAATTAATTTGCTGCACACAGCCATTTCCTTGTCACTTAGGCTTCCTTTGGCATTGAGTTTACAGCTGCACTTGAAAATTGTGTTTGGTAATATATTTTAATTTATTTATTTATTTTTTTGCTTATGCTAAACCACAGTTTTGAAAAAGCTAAAAAATCTAGCTTTTTTGCCAAGCCTTAAATGACTTTAATGCAATTTGTAAAACACAGTTTAAACACAATGCCAAAAGGGGCACTTAGTAAATTTATAATCGCAGGTCATAAAGGAAATGTGCTGTAGAAAACAATAAGGGAAAGAAGCATCCTCCTCTGTTTGAAAGCCCTAATTAAATTATAGAGGAAAAGGAAAATAGGGAAAACATTGGAGAAAAAAAAAAACTGACAAGTCTAACAAAAGTATCCCCATCTATGCAATAATAATAATAACACATCATGCTAAACAGCATTTTGTTATAGCAAAATACATGTATGTGTTAAAATAAATCTTGTTGGAAAATGATGGAATAGAATATCACACATAACAAGTTCTATACCAAGTTACAGAATAACATATATGATAGCTGTCTTTTGATGCTTTGCATTTTTAATTTGCAAAAGAATTAAGTAATAATGGTGCAGATAAACATATCAGGTTTGTTTAATCTAACCATTATGTCAATGATGATTGGAGATCATGCTACAACTTCTTTCAGTCTTCTAGATATAAGAAATTCATATTCAAGGAAAATATTTTCAACAGTTTCCGCTCCAAAAGGTATGTGAATGTCCAGTCTGACTGGAAGAAACACAGAATTCTTTCTGTATTAAAGAGTGATCAATTTCTAGTATCCATCTCAAGAAAAAAAATGTGTGAAAACAAAAAATAAAACATGCAAATAAAACACAATCATGCATACACAGACAGAACTCAGTCAAAGAATTTTATACATACCAAACCCTAAAATTAATGAGCAAATAATGAATCCTGGCAGAGAGAAGTCCATTTTATAGACAATCTCCAAGATAATTACGCATCCTCCAGCTACCATTAAATGCCTTGGAGAAGAGAAAACCATGTGCAATCTACAAACAGAAATGATTTCATCATTAATCAATCCTAACACTTCCTATCATAACATTTAAATTCTAAATATTATTGCATTGTAATAGATATAAGCAGGGAAGGCAGACAGTGACACTGCAAAAACTAAGAACCCAGCCAATAGGCAAGTCTGTAGAACTAGGTGATGGTAACAAGATGGAACCATTGCATACAATAATTATCATAAATAATTCTCCAGATTGTTTGTCATTAGGAAAAGTATCAGCAACTACAAAATTATAAAAATGGCTGATGCAATTTTATGGACTTTTCTCATAACATATTGTAAAGAAAACTGAGAATCAGCTCAGAGTTTACCAGCAAAGATGTTAAAAAGTACAAAAAGGATGTTCCAGTGCATGAAACTGCAGAAATTGCAGCTCTGGGAAGGAAGGTATCTGCCAAAGAATAAACTACCAAACTAACAGAAGCAGTAAAATTACAGTCAATAAGTGTAACACTGCACCTTTCATGCTTTATTATTTGCCAATAGAAACCCCATTATCTACAGCATGAGACAGGTTAAAATTAAAAAATGAACAAATAATTTAGAAGACAGTGTCTAACATCTGCATGATTGATTAGAAACTGTCATTTGATGGTTCCCGAGTTGTTGCCGGACAGATGGATGAAAATTTGTTTCATCTATAATACAGGATTATACAAATGAGCAAAATGAAATCAAATGATTCAGATAACCATGCATATAGCATAAACACAAGCATGGAACATGAATGCATATTTCCATACACAACATTTAGTTCATTATAAAATACTCAACATATATCAAGAAAAGTTACCTCTCCTCTGCAATGCTGTCAACATAAAATATCAAGATAACTCCAAAAACAATAGTGCTCAGAAATGCCCAAGCTGAGAATGGCAACTCTATGCGGCTATCGGTGGATGATCCCTGGAATATTGCAAGAAAAACAAAGAAACAGCAACCTATTTTCAACCAAGTCATCAGTGATTAATAGACATCATTTCCTAACATAGTCTACCAGGTCAAATTAGACTTACAATGATGAAGTCCCACATGGCCACCGGAAACAGAAAACATGTTGCAGAAGTAATGGTTATGGCATGAAGCCTTCTTTTAAGTTGATTCTGGAAGAAGAAAAAAAAAGCTATAATAAATAAGGACTACCATCAATCTGATGTCCTCCTGTTCTCCCCACCCTTTGAGAAAGGGAAACCACTAATAATGCACAAAAATGGTAATTTCAAATTCTTTGCCAAAATTGAAAGCAAACTATAACATAGGAGGATGAATGTCAACACCTTAAGTGAAAGACGCCGTGCAATTACCCTTCTTAAAGCTGATAATATTCCAGCAATGACTGGAATTATCATATCTGTAATACCCAAAACTTCCTCTGTGTGATCTTCAGCATCAGCAGTATCTTTTAATGGTATTTTCACATTAAGTTAACAAAAGGTATTGTTTGGGAATTTACCAAAAAAAAAAAAAAAAAAAAAAAAGAACAGACAGAAAGAAATAAAGGAACAAGAACATCCAACAATGGCAATATTGCTTATTCAAATGAGATAAATGTTTCAATCTACAAAGGATATAAAATGGTGAATATGTGGCCATTGCCCACCCTTGAGATAAGAAGTAGAAAGATGCCAACATTGCAATAAGCCCACCTACCTGGTGAAATATGAAACATCCATAGAGTAGAGAAAAAAAAATCTCTTTAAGATTAAAACAATTGACATCAAATAATTGGTGGTACACCTGACATATTAGATCAGGTAGTCACCACCAAGTACCTAAGTATACCTAGTACCAGACTCTTAACAAATTTGTTGTTCCCACAAGTTTACAGTGTTCTGTTCCCTATCAGCAATGTATATAGCCATCAAAAAGAACCATTCTACTATCTATTGTAACCATCAAATGGCAATTCACGAAGCAAAAGAATTATTGATGATTTTTGAATTTTAAGACACCTATATATGCCATGAACCTTACATAAATAATATGGAAAACATGTCAAACATACTTTTTTGAATTTTCTTTTTTTTTTAAAAAAAATTTTACCTTTTTCCAGAGATGGCTCCTGCGACCATATAATGTGGCAGATAATACTCCAAGAAAAGCACCAGAATACTCAGCCAGTATAGCTCTATATTCAAAATGAAGAGTTAAATAAACTAATCTAAAACCATTAATAAAATGGAAATAAATAAGAACACATGATATACCAAGTTGGACAACCAGAAATCACGCACCAAGTATTCCACAAAAAACTGAGAAAAATGAATGGAGTGAAAACTCCATGCCGCAGAGAAAGAACAAGACAAAAAAACATAAGCTCATAAAATTAACAGAGTATAGTCATAAAAACTGCATTATGGTAGAAAGGATATATTTAGTTAGTAAAAGCTCAACTTTCATACTCTGAACATTAACCAAGTTCTAAAATAATATCAATTGCTTTCACTTTTGCCTAGAGGAAGACAAGGGAATCACAAGTCCCCAATACAAGGCAATGGAACAACATATCAAAAGTCTAATGTGAGTATCTATTTATTTTCAGGACTTTGACAAAGATTTTGCAGTGTTTAGGAACAACACAAGACCCATGCCAAGTATCTATCATCTTGAAGACTGAACAAGGCATAAACCCATTAGACGCCAAAAAGCATAAAAGTTGAACATCATAACTCCCTGACCATATAACAAAGCATTAAGCCATTATCAGTATCATATAATCCCTTGCATGCATACATTATATACCACCTTCTGTAAGATGTAGCTTTCTTGATTGATTATGGTTAAAATCCTCTAAAGTCAGCCATCCATTGGCAGCATCCTAAGAAAAAAGGCATCCATAGAGAAGGGAGAAGGGGGAAGGGGGGAAGGGAGGAAAAGCTATGTTAGGTGGGGCTTTAGCATGTCAAATTGACTCCCAAAATGTTCCACTCCAATCTAATGAATTGTCAATTACCAGTTCTCCATACAACAATTCAAATAAAAAAGCAAACCTCTTTCCAAGTTAATAGGTATCTAATGCAATATTTTCAAGACTAGATTGAAATTATTTTCATCTTTTCAGTCATATTATTGTTAATATTTGTCAATTTTATGTCATGCCTTCAATGGATAGGTTGTTACCAGGTATACAAATACTAACATAATGACTAAAAAAGTAAAGCCAATTCATATGAAGGATTGAACAACTACACAAAAAGATGTAAAACAGTCGCATCCTTCAGCATTTTGTATCAAGTGGCTATTCCTAAAACCTGAATCTGTACATTTACAATTATAAAACCAAGACTTTTCTTTCCTTTCTTTTTATTTTTAATGATCACTCAGATAGATGATCCCTATAATTTCTTAATTATTGCACACAGTCCTGGCAACATCATTCTTAGGAATCAGGCAATTCAAAGAACTAAAAACATTTTTATGAATTTTTTGTCACTCCATGAAAAATGTTCCCTGTATATATACAGACATCTAATGCTTGTAAACCTGTATCAGACCTATATCAACTTGAACTTCGTGTAGAAAACTATAAATTTTCACTCTGACATCTTAATAATTATTTTTAAAAGATTTTTATGCTGCCAATATTCGTAAGTTTTCTTTAATTTTAGATTTGCAGGAAAAACTTGTGGAAGTTGTTCTTGGGTCCTGAATTCTGTCTAATTATATTAGGTCTAACAATATAATCTCACTTGGTTTATACTCACTTGACAAGACTCAAGATAGTCTGAAGAGATCTACATTAGACTCAATAATTCCTCTCACATCACTCATTGCATATTCACATGATTTTCACTTTGAATATTCAATTTATACAGTTTATAACATTCCTACAGATTGCTTCTTTATCTAATTGCCTCACGTGCGTCTTCTACCTACCAACATGCACCTCTAAAAAAATTAAGAAAAAGAAGGGGAATTTCCAATTGAACAAGCACTTAAAAAACTCATGGGGTATTAACAATATTCTTAAAGCAGCATAAACCTACCTAACTGGTCCACATGATTTGAGGCCTTTTCCCCACAAGATGAAGTATAAAGCTGTTATGGCACCATTTATGATAGATGGCACTACCTGAACAACAATAAGAACCAACTAAGAAGTGTAAAACTGCGGAATTCTAACTAGTTTATTTCACTTTCCTTAGATATGACAATAAGAAAAAGTATTCCTAATTAACCTGCTGATTAGAGAGCGGTCTCCCCTTCCAAGGCTTTTGCAAAACTAAAAACAGGACGGACGACGGAACCAGACAAGTGAAGATAAAAAGTACGACCGAAGCTCCAGTTTGAGACAAATAGCGATACATGGAGTAAACTGACCATATTCTAAAGAAGTTCCCAATAATATGAATTATCTGCAAAGGAGTGTGCCTGCAAATAAGAAAGCAATGACGTCGTTACTAAACCGCTTCATTAAGAGCTAGCAACCGGAGTGAAACATCACACGATACAAACAAATGAACATTCATAATTTGAACGCAACTACGCAAACAAATAAATTAGCAAATGCTTTCTTTTCTATTGTGCATTGAACCTCAGGAATTAGTAGCTAACAAATCATTTGATCATTTCCTGAGTTTAGGTAATTGAAGCCTATATAAATTGATTTAAAAATTTTCCCACATCAGTTTTATATCCCGGGGACCAAACAGAACGTTAGGTTTAGGGTTTTGAGGGATGAGATTTTAACCTGAAATGAGGAGATCCTTCTCGATCGTCACTCCTTTGCTTTGGAGACATCATTTTCAGTCTGTATTTTGCTTCTCCGGCGGAAAGTAAAGAGTCACCGTCGATCGATCTCTTCACCCTTTAGCTTACTGAAAAAACTCTGTAATAGTCATATACTACTAATTGCAGAAAGTATAGACATCACAGCTTCCTGTAAGAGTTAATTGAAGCTTTGATTTACTTTTTACTTACTCCAGTCAAATATATGTATATTATAATTTATTAATATCAACATTATATTTTTTCTAATAAAAAATATATAAAAAGATAAAAAAAAAACATATGTTATTTATATATATATATATATATATATATATATATATATATAATTAACTAACTAATTTTTAAATAATTAAATTGATAATTTTTGTCAATTTCACTCGATTAATTAACTATGTGAGCACCCCAACTATACTACTAGTCTATTACATGGAATAAACACAATATATAAATATTAATGTGATTTGATTATGGTGCAAGTAATTATCCTCTTGCCTAAAAAAATTATTATTTTTTATTTTGGCATAGTTTAGATTGAGAAATTTTATAAAATTCATGAATTTTAGTTAAATTTATAGTTTGATAAATCAAAAGATATCATAATTTATAAATTTTGTAAAATTTATCATTCTTTAAAATTCTTCATTTTTCACTTTTTCAATTAAGAGATGGAAAAATTCAAAATCTTTTTTTTTTAGAAACAAAATTCATCATTTTTAATAAATAATGAATAGTTATAATATTTTTTTTATCCCAAGATTACCCTAATAATCCATGAATTTTATGTTCAAATCCAACAATAAAATTTTCAAAATTCATTAACTTTACTATCAATAATTTTTAAATATATTAATTTTGTTAAATCCATAAATTTTAAATTCTCTCAATCTAAACGGAACTTTTTTGTATTATTTTAAAAATATATAATTAATATTATGTCGATTTATACTTTTTATATATCCTCATTATTTTTATTTACTTCCACATCTCTCTTGAAAATATAAATTGTAATTAATTTTACATTTTAATATTGCATTAATGAAAGGGTCATTTAGACAAATAAATGTTATTTTTTTGGCTTGTTGGAAGCGACTACGTATTAAGGAATAATGAATATCATATATATATATATATATATATATATATATATTAAGAAAAAACAAACTCTTATCATCATTTTGAAAATCTTTTTGTTTGACACAACATTAATTTTTTAATTTTTAAAAATTTATTTTTTATCATGTGTTTTTTACAATTAATATTAATGTATTAATGACGATTAATATTAAAGTATTTATGAAACATTTAATTTTTATATTTATTATTAGATTAATTATGACACATTTAAGTATAGTATTGATTATTAATCTTAATTTATATATGAAATAAATTTTAATTTTAATATAAAATATAAAAAATATTCCATATATAAGATGTAATTTTTTAAAGTCACTTACTTTAAAAAGATTTTATAACTATTTTTTAATTTCAAAAATTCAATTAAATGAAACCTATTATATATAATAAAATTGAAACAATGGTAAACTCTCATCTATTAACATATAATACTCTCTAACTTAGATATTTGTTTATACAAATTTAAAATATTCTCACACCTCTCTATATAAAACTTAATATAATTTATTTAAATATAGATAAATTTTAATAAAAAGTACACAATTAAAATTTAATAAAATAAATTTAATTGCTAAACTTTTAGTAATTATGATTGAAAATAATTTTAAAATGCTTTCGATAATAAAAATCATAAAAAATAATAAGAGAGAATTTCACACAAAATCTAAATCTACAATTGATTAACTTAAGAATCAAGAAATAAGAAATAAAACTTATTAAAATATAGTTAAGAGTTTTTTATTTGTAGAGTATTTTTTATATAATGAAATCCAAAATCATTATTAGTTAAGGTATTAGTAATATATCAGAATTAAAAAAATAATAATTTTATTTATCTATATAAATATATAAAAATAGAGATGAAAGGTAAAATTTTAAATTGACAAAAAAATATTTAAAATATATATTGATATTAAAATTTTTAATAGGATTTATTAGAAAATACTAAGCTAAATTTCATTGATAGAAAAATATATGAATATGAATCAATTGAAGTAAATGTTTTTGTTAGAAAATAAAAAATATTATACATATAATTTATTTTGATCTTTTCATCATAAAAATTATTTATGATAAATATTTATCATTTGTCAAATTAATATTTTAATAAAAAAATGACTAACAACTATATATTATTGTTATATTAATTAATTCAAACTATAAAATAGCAAGAAAAATATATAAAATAAATAAAATATATAATGAAAGAAAAATACATTAAAAGATATAAAATTAATTATTTAATTAAATTAAATAATAAAATATAAAAATTTTAAATAAATATTAATTAAAATTTTATTTATTTGATGTCCTTATATCTAAATATAAATAAAAAAATGTTAATTATTTTATAAAATTTTTTACTCTATAATTCACGTAACATGCAAGTTATGATGTTAATTCACATTTTCTTTCCACTAAAAGTGCAAAAAAAAAAAAAAAAGTCCAACAGCTATTTTTTATGGTAATTAATATACGGGAAGATGAAGTAATAAACCAGTTCTTTGTCTCCTCAAAACAAGGAACATATTTCATATATCTATATAACATATAAATGCAATGTATTTTATATCTCCATCTACCCACTCGCACTCACACACACATATACATATATATCTAAAAATATGAAAATAAATTTCTTATTTTTATAAGAAAAGATGCACTATTTTCAAAATAATGCAAGTTGATTTAATAATTTACCTTAATAACATACTATGTGCATTGAAAAATATTGGATTCATTACGCATGAAGTACAAAGTTTTTATTGGTAATAGAAAGTTATTGTACAATTTTTTTTTTTTTGAGAATAATAAAAAAAATTCATTCATAGATAGTCATAAAATTTGTAAAAAAAATTATAATCTAAAGTATCAATATGAAATTGATTATCAATACTACTAACAATTATATATTGATTAAGCTCTGAAATCATAGTTTTATTTATACTATAAATATTTTTCGATAACCTTATATCTTTATTAATTATGGAAATCATCAAATAATATAGTTTATAATGTGATATGAACTAAAATTCATATAATGCATTAAAATAGATTTGAAAGACGATATTCAATAATATATCATCCTATATTACTGAATGTCAATTTCAAATCATCAAAACTCTTAAAAAGAAAGATAAAAACTTTTATCAAAAGAAATAAACAAAAACTCTCAAAAGAGAGACTAAATAAAATAAAAATTACTAAATATGGTAAAAAAAAAATTGCTATGGATAAAACACACTCACCATAACCCTAAAATAATAAAAAAATATTTTTAAGAAAAAAGAATAGAGATGACTAAGATTTTCAGATATTTTTTATTCATTTTTCATATATTTATGATTATAACTTTTTATAATTAGATAGACACTTATTATGACTTTTCTCTTTATTTTTTTTATTATGACTTTTCTTTTTGTTTATTTTTTTTTCAACTAACTAATATCTACTGAGATTTTCTGTCTCTCTCTAAAAAAATCAACAGATGATCCCTCCTTATTTTCAAATGCAAGGTTGCCACACCATTTTCGCCGGTGATAGTCTCTTCTCGTTTGTTGCTTTTTCTTTTTCTTTTTAGTTTTTTTATTGTGTTTTTAGTATTTTTATTCTTTTCTTTCAAATTTAGAGTTTATGCCTCTCATAGATGAGATTTTAGTACCAAAATTATGAAGAAAGAAACAAAGTGGATCTTTCAAAATTATCCAATGTTAAATTTTAAATCTACTTAATCGGTATTATTCAAGCTTTTGATGTGATTAAAAGGTAATAAGATTTGCTGCTTAGATAATTTGATAGAGAGTTTATCCTTTTTATTGTACATATTGCCACCATAGTCTGATAGCATTTAATTTTAAGTATCTTTTTCGAGTTAATCAAATGAGTTTGTTTTATAGGGATCTCCACAATTAATAAAAATACAGGTTATAGAAGAAGGTTCATGTGAAGCATTTCACTTGGAAGCCATAATCTTAAGGTCCAAATCTACGGGATGCATTTCCACATTGTGGGAGAAACTAATAAGATGAGACAGACAGAAGGACAGGTACCCATGTACACAACAAAAATGGATCCATATATGTGTACACACATGTAAGCATAGACATCTCTTGAGAGTCACTTCAATATATGGCTTCTTTGTTCTAAAAATATACTTATCTCTATCCCAAGGATTTTGGCTTTGTTTCTCAATTATTGTTATTGAACTTCTTAATGTGGGCACTAGCAATTGCTACACTTTTTTTTTTTTCATTGGTAAAACTTTCACTCACCATCATTCTTTTTTTTTATTTTTTATTTTTTGAGTATTGAGAGGAGAGATTACATGAAATTCGAATCATGACGTCCATTCTTAAATAGTTTCACCTCACCACTAGACTAAGACATCAATTCACTTTCATTTTTCGTTTACGCACATTATTTTATAATTAATTGAAAATGCATAACAATATACCATATATATCACTCATGTTAGAAATAAATAACAAATACTAAGTATTTTGAGATATAAATTCAACAATTGACACTATTAGTGTAAGCGAAAAAAACTAAACTTAATTGATGTAAAAAAATTAATTCATGAATTAATAAGAGCAAAAAATTTTGTATTTCATCTATTATAAGGCTACATTCACAGACTTAAAATGATTAGCAATTTACTATAATGGAGATTATAAATATAACAAATAATTTTTAAAATTAATATCTAACCCAAGAAAGAGTATAGAATCAATGCACCAAAAATACTTTTCAACTTAAGAGATAATAGAATGAGAATAAAAGATTAGTTGTAATCTACACACATAAATCTCTGTGACACAAATTCTATCGGGACTAAAGCAATTCTCAAAATCATTGGATAAAATGAAATAATTTTCTATTGAATGCTATTTATGTCAAAAAAAAATAGTAACTATTTATCAAATCAAAATCAAATAAAAAAATCTTTGAAAATAAATATCTTAAACTAAATAGAAAATCAAGAAAAATCTTATCCCACACGCATATGATTTCAACCCCATTGCCAAAGTTTGCTTACTCATTTGCAAAATTCCTAAATTCTGGAATTATTTTACGTTCTGAGGCATGTGAATAAGTGAAGATAAGGCGGAAAAATTGAGATGGACTAGAGTACTACATAACAATTAATAGCTGACAAAAGGTTGGTTATAGACAGAAACAAAATGGCAGAAAAGAGACCACTATTACTAGTCTGGGCTTATGAGTTGTGACTTATATGAGGGATGCGCTATAAGTGATTGCTTATGGATTCTTCTGATCTTTGAAGCCAATGAACTTGTCAACTATGTCAACTCATGTTACATGTATAATGCAATCAGTCAAGCCAAGTATTAGGGATAAGGCTTTTTCTTTTCTTTTCTTTTCTTTTTTGTTTGATTTTGGTTTTTCAATAAGGTGGTATGATTCCAAAAAAAAAAAAAAAAACTCATTTGTAGTTAGGTTTCTGAGTGCAACTGAGATATTTTGTATATTATTTGATATTTACGTTTCACATCTAATGATATTGTTTTAAATAAAATTGTTATAAAGAAATCTCTGGAATATGTGCAAATAGCTTAGTTAGGTTGACACACTTTTAATGTTAACATCATATAATTTCTTAAAATCTTTATTAATATAATAAAAAATCATAAAAATAAGCGAAGCTAATTACCAATAACAAAACACCAAAAAATATATATATTACAAAAGAATCATACAGTTAAAATTAAGCAAGTTACTTTCCCAATTTATCCCTACAGAATGCACGCAAGATGAAACTTTCTATTTTTGCTCTAGGTTAGGGTATAGGACGCTATGGGAATGGTGTTAAGAAAGGGAAAGGTCTACTTCATTGTGTATGCACCAATAAAAAGCCAAGTGAAAATTTGTCAATAAAGTTGTCAAAGAAATGGAGAGTAGTCTCCAGTTTTAGATTTTAGAAACTTTTAAAGATTTTTAGGTAACATTTTGTAATGAAAGATAATCAAATACAAATTCAATGTACTATTAAACTAAAATTTCTTTTAATTGCATTACATTATATTTCATTATATCCAACCAAATATTACCTTAATGTATATGTTTCATTTAATTAAGAAATCCATGAACCCACCCATATTGCTTCATCCACTTGTGAGCATAACATGGCCCATTCACAAGCTGTCTTCTAACTTATATCTTTGGATTGGATGCAATGCATCTCTAAATGTCTTTGATTTCTTCTTCTTTTTATTCCCCATGTCCCATAATTATCCTTAAGACTTTTATTCATTACAATCATTCAGTTATATGAATTGGCAACATCCATGAGATTCTGTTCATCTATATGTTTGTATGATGACCTGTTTAGGATAATCCTTAATATGAGATATGTTGGATGTACTAGTTTCTCTGTATGATTCTATTTGAAACCCCGCTTGTCCCTCCAAAAGCAAGCTGTGATTTTCATCTGATAGAAGAACTCCATCAGTAAAAAAAAGTGCTTTTAAATCAAGTGCTGCCACATATATAGTCTGCATGCTGTTCAGCCTTTATAATGAAGCAAATTTCATTAAATTGGTGGTCTCCTTCTATTGATTGACTTTCCAGGAATTGTTAACGTCAATAGCTAGGTGCCCATGAGTGTTGATTCCACTAGCCTGATCATAAGCAATATTGAGGATGTGATAGAAGCCTATCACCTAAAAGAATAACATGCAGACACCAGAAAGCTAATCAAGAAAGAGTCACTACTTGTAAAGTCTATTCATTTTTGAACTATTCACTAGACATTTTGTGCTCCTACCTGGTTGATTTGGCTACAGGATGTTTTGATTTGTAACTATTAATTTATAGACGAAACTGATATAAAGAAAATGATGATTAAGGGTAGGTATTCTTGACTTAAAGGGCTATACATAGATTAAATCTCATTCATATTGTACTCAATTAGTGCGCGTGTGGCGTATTTGGGTCCATGGTAATAGAATGTTAACAGTTCGACAAGTTATCTAAGTTCCAAGGTACTTGTCTGTTATTTTCGCTATTGAAAGAAGAGTATTACAGTCATTTACATGCCATAATTTGTTTGATATTGCATGAGAACCTTTTAAGAGAGAAAAAGAGAAGCTAATAAGGGTGATGGAAAGATATATGAAATGTAAATAAAGATTAATTAACTTTTATACTGTTTGAGAGTTTTTTTAAAAAAAAATTAAGAAATTAATAGGTTTAAACTAGTTAAAACCTTTTTATAGCATCTTTTAATTTTCGATTTGAGAGCTTAAAAAAATACCCATTTGAAAGTTAATGGATATAAATATTAAATCTCTGTTAATTTGTTATTTATATTATAAAAATACTCATAAATGAAATTAACAGGGTGTATTAAATTAAGAGAATTAAAGAGTTTGATAAACTTTGAAAATTAGGAGTATTCAATAATAACTTTTAAAGATTTCTTAAAAATAAAAAAATATTTAATAAAAACTTAATTTTATGTATCCAATAAAAACTTTTAAAAAATTTATAAAAATTATAGTGTATTCAATTACACTTTTATGAAATCTATAAAAAAATTAATATGCATTCAAAAAGTTATTAACTTTTAAAATTAATACACACTTATAGACTTTAGATAATTTTTTAGTATAAAACATCTAAAAAAAATTTTTTACATTCTCTCAAGATTTCTCAAAATTTTTATAAATTTTGAAAATAAAATATTTGAAAATCATTTATAAATTTATAAACTTCATAAAAAATATTAAAAAATTATAAACTCTATAAAAATTATTTATTTAAAAAAGTCTATAAAAATATTAATTAAATACACTCTCTAACCGATTAATCTCTATTTACATTTTATTTTTTAACTACTCAGCTATACCTCATCATGGATCTCCTCTACCAGGATCCTTTGATAAATGAATTTATTATTCTCCAACAAATAAGAGTTACAATTTATCGTTGTGAACTGCTGTCAAGCCCATGTATGTCTGGCTCCCAAATGTTTATCTAATACATCCGCGATTGCATGAGCATATGATTGAATTGGAGCTAGTTAATCATTATTAATTAGTGGATTGTTGATAATAGAGTTATTAATTAGATTCTGTTAACAGTTGCAAACAGTTAGCTATTTCTGTCTTGCCTGTAGAGAGAAAATGAGGAATCACATGTGCAAGTGTCTGGTTAAACTGAGCAAAATAGGGTCACAAAGACATTTAAAAGACAATAAATTTTAAACTATAAAAAATTGGCACATAATCAATGAAAATGTGAAACAGCAACACAAAAGATGTCAAGAGACCTGTCCAATCCCAGCTGTTGTTCAGTGCTTTTGCTGACAGGTCAACATCAATACTACATATACATTTATGGGTTAACTGTGAGCCACAGATTGCTTCAGTCAAATTGGAAAATAAGAGAAAATTCAGTACTTAAAATTGGACAAATAAACAGAAATATAATGTTTCTTTGTACTTTGTTTCTGGAACCCTTCTGTGAAGTTAAGGAAATATCATTAGCATGTCTGCCACATATATAGAGACATAGTTGATTTGTAAGGGAGGAAAAAAAAAAAAGGAAAATGGATAGGAAGCACATTCATGTGCTCTGGAGGTAGAAACAAAAGAGTATTGGCCAAAACTGCAGTCAAAGGGACCATGTAGATTGGAAGCCACCCAGCTCTCCATATCGTCCTCTCGGCAATTTTTGCACCGCCTGTGCCACAGCTGAATTTGTTCCCTGCTGCACTATTAATACTTCTTCTCAATTTTCAGCATAAATACTATGTGCTTATAATCATTTTCAGTTTCATGCAAGTTATAGCCAATGAGATGCAATAAATTCCAATGATGTCAAAGTAACACTTTGATTAGGAGCCAGGATACATATATCCTTCCCTTTAATATGCCTTTAATTTTTTAAAAAATTACTCTAAATGAAAGTGAAGTCTACAACATCATTTATATTATCACGTTATAATACCGAAACTAATAGTTCATTATTGAATTAAATAAAAATTATTATTTATTATTAAATTAAATATTGTTGAATTAAATAAAAATTATTATTCACATTAAATTAGATAATATTATTTAAAATATTATTAAATTCGTCATTATAAAATTCACTAAAAATTAGATTGAAAATGTTTCAATTTAGAGGTAATTTTACAACTATTAAATTAAAGACACATTGATAAAGATAAAAAAGATTAATGTTAAGACTGATTTAATCAAATCAAGTTAGAGAATATCTAACAAGAGCGCATTATGGCCCAGTACAATATTCAATTTGTTCGTCATCATTTTTATACTTGAAATGACATTACTAGCTCATATTCAACATACCCAATAAATATGTGTTTTTGGTGGGTGGGGGGTTTACTTAAAAAAGTGCCCATTTTTGTTACTTTAATAAAAGAAATCAATCGACCATATCTTGCAATAGGTGAGGCAAACAAAATAAGGCAGCCTAGTAAGGACTCAAGATTTTGGATTTTTTTTTTTTTTTTAAAGTTACAATTAAAGCACCTGAACCTTTTTGGAAGATTCTGTTTCCAAGTTGAGGTCATATGAACAACTTGCTGCTGCCAGCTCCATGGAAAGGAACTACAATTTTGGGAAGAAAAAATTATAAGCAAAAATGAAAAACTGTTTATCATAATCTGTTGTTGGCTTATACATGAACTAATGCGATAAAGTTCCGAAAATGTTTGGCACAATATTTTTCTGGATAGTAGGGCTTACCTCAACCTGATTCTGCAAAGAATGTACATAATTGATTATCTCCTCCAGCATAACTGCCATTCCCATAGACTGCAAAGTCATGGACCATTTTAGAATTCTCATCTTAGAAGCACAACATAAATATAAAACATATAAGCACACGAGCAGGAGTTACCTTGTGGCATCCTGGAACAAGGTCTTGCAAGCATCTCAACTTGTGATTGATTTTCTCTCTTCTTACCTGATGAGCAAATAATAACCAACATTACAGTCAAACTTTTCTCTTCGAGGCTATGATTGCAACACTTCTTTCTTCTTCACGAAATAAACATGCAAGCTTACCCTTTCTGCGATACTGTGACTATCAGTAGCTTGGCCTCTTTTTGCTCTAACATGAATAACTTCTGCTTTGTCCACTTCTTTTTCTTTCTTCTTCCCTTTCTGACCTCTGTCTGCATTCTGAATACCAACATCAAGTAAAGATCGAAACTTCAATATTGACTTTTAAAGAAGAAAAAAAAAACCAGTTCAAGAAACATATGTATGGTGCACACATTCTTTTTCTTTGTACCGGTTGTAGATGCTAAGGGAGAAACGTTCTTGGAACTGCCGGTTGATTGTGCCTCTTCTTTTTTTTTCTTGCAGGCGTCCGGAAGCACGTTGCCACTCGAGGTGGGGGGGACAGGATGAACAGTCGGCCCTGAACTAAAGATGTCAGGGTGATGGAAGGTGTTGGAAAGACTATTGTTGTGAACAAAATTTGGAGCCGATGAAAATCGGTCAGCTTGTTGTTGGTGGGCAAAGAAAGAGTCTAAAGAAAAGTCTGCAACACTAAAACTCCCTCCTAAGGTGCTTGGATTTAGCTCTAGAAGTTGCTGGTTCTGTTTCAATATTTGTATGTCCATGTCCATAGCTGTGAAGGATTCATGAACGGGTCTAAACCTCTGCATATGTTCTGTAAATTCAGCCATGAGAAGAAAATCAAGTAGAGACCCTTTAATGTTTGGTTTACATGGAAGAGGGAGAGATTGGAGAGTAGATTGGAGAGTGGAATTTATAAGGTAACGAAGAAACGTGTATTATTAGAACAGTTTTAGTATTAATTATTAATTAACAAATAGTGACTTTGGACGCATATTGGATATAATTATCACAATATGGGTATCAATGTCATTGTGTTTTGCTTTATAGTTAAGAAAATAAAACAGAAATTAAAATGAAAGCAAGAAAATTCCAAGCGGGAAATTTTCATTTTCTGAAGCTGAATTTCTGTGGTAGGTCCATAATGTAAAGGATATACGTTTATCCAGGAGAGCAGTAGGCCATTGTAAATTTTTTAGAGCAAGGCTTAAACATTGGATAAATGTAAAATGTGTACCTTTTTTTACTTTCTTTGCTGGAAACTGATAAAAGATAGTAAAGGAGAGGTGATAACGTGGTCGTCTTATCTTCTGGAGGCTGCTTAATGACAAAGGAGAAGAAGTTTCAGGTAATGTTTTATCAGTAGCAGATTAGGAGCACAATCTTTTTGTTTTTCTTTGCTGTTTTCTTACCATACATGAATAAAAATACTTATAAATGATATGGTAAGGAGGCTGCAATGAAGATGCATCTATAAATAGAATAAAATAAACCATTAGAGAAAGGAATAGTCGTTTATAGTTGAAGAAAGGTCAATTTCATATGTGGGTGAAAAGGGTTATGTGTAAACATATATATATATATATATATATATATATATATATATAAATGCGTAAGAAAAGACAAGCTAATATAAACAAATGTTACGGGAACAACTTTGGAATAGAAGTAGCCACTAGCACCAGCAGCAGTGTTTGTAATATGGAAACACTGTGTAAATACTGCAGAACCAACCAAATCAATAAGTTTGCTCTCCAAATATCATTTAAATGATGGCATTGTAGTAGTGAAACAAAGCATTAAAAAAGGGCTCCTTTCCAAACAAATCTGCAGAATCCTACCATTGCTGAAAACACAGTTCGCATCTTTCACGTTTTTGGACTTGAGTTCTCAATTAATTTTGGTATGCACTTTGGGACTTTTTGTACAAGTATTGAAGGGTTGATAAAAGAAACAATTATTTGGTAGCAGAGTACTTTATTCTACTGAGTACTGATTAGACAGTACTGAGTAGAGTAAAGAATTCTGTTACTAAATAGATATTTCTTGTATCACCAGAGAAAATAAACTCACATCCACTTACCCAAATCTTAACAGATGGCTTATGTGATAAGTTACAATAAGCTCTTTTGGCACGAGGGTGTAATCCAGCTAAGTCAAATCAAATTTTGTTAGACTCAAATTTGAGTTTGACTAAATTTTAATTTTTAAGTTCGAGCTAAATTAAATAATTCAATTAAACTCATTTATTTATATATATTTTTTTATAAATCCTATAAATTGAAATTTGGATTCAAATCAATTAATTTTAAATAAGTTCGATTAGACATAGATTGATTAAACTCGATTGGTAATATTATAAATATGTTTAAATTTGATTAGACTTACGAGTCTTTTCAATCGAATATTTCGATACTTGAATTCAGCTTACTCGAATAGTTTGAGCTCAAACTCGACTCGATTAATCTTGAGTCAATTTCGAGCATTTCTCAAGTTAATTTCAAATAATTTACAAGCTGTCTTGGTTCATTTACACTCTTAGAAGTGAATATGACAAATATCATTTATTAGTTTATATTATGTTTATATTTATATTTTTCTACACAAATGTTATTTACAGTTACCAATATTGCTCGGAATAAGATTCAATTAATCCCCTCAACTTTTGGCACGAGCTCATTTAACCCATTTTTAACTTTTACAACCATTTTAACACAAAACTTGCCCTTTGAAGCCCATTTCAACCTGTGTTTAAGCTTGATTAGGCATGCGTGCACACACGATTTCATTAATAATGCTAATAAGGTTTAAGAAATCATTAGAATAAATTAGTTAGTTTATTAATATTTAGCTTAATATATATTTATTGCCCAACAGTTAAAAAAAAATTCTTAATTATCAAAATCCTAGTTAATTCTCTCTCTCGCTAAATTGAAGGATCAATTCTCTTGTTTTGTAAAAATGTCTGAAATTTCATCATCTTCTTTTGAAACCACGCCTTCAGATCGTCATCTTCCATGATTTAAGGGACCAAAATATGACTACATTAGAGAAGAAGGAAAATACAAATGTCTTCCTATAGCTTTGAAGGTACCAATACGTGGAGTAAAGAAAATCCACGAAAAAGGTTTTTCATTTCTCTTAAGCTTCCCGTAATCAATTTTGTTGTCATTTTGCTATTTATACTGTTGTTTTGGTTTTTTAGTTAAATTGGGTTTTTGTTGTTTAAGTAAAATGAGATTTTTGTAGGGAGAAGATAAATGCAAATTCTTTGAGTGGTATGATGATGAATTTACAAATTGGTCTATTGAGATAATCAATGGCCTTATATATGAAAAACAAAAGCTAAAACATTACATTGAGAGTGTTCAAATGTGTGATTGTGATAAGTGTGGAGGAGACTTGAATCAAATGGAGCAGCATTTGAAGGCAACAAAAATGCAGCTATGTAAAAGTTTGGTTGAAGTTCAAAAGCTGAGGAAGAGCAATATGTGGTTGAAGACTATGCTTAGAATTGTTCTATTTCTTTGGCTATTGTGATTAATTGTAAATTGTAAAATGATAATAGTAGTGAAAGAACAGTTTGGAGCCAAAGTAGTTGTGAACATTTTGAATTTTGGTAGTAGTTTGGTGATGAATAGCTTCTATTTTGGTGGTAGTTTGGTGATAATTAGGCCAATTTTATAGATAGATGTGAAAAGAGTAGGACTTTGAGCTATAATTCCATTTTGTATGTAATGTACATTGATATGGTAATTATCTTGTTCAAATTAATGAAATGGTGTTTATTAAATTTTGAAATGCAATAAGTTGAGACTAAGATGAGATTGCAATAATAGAGAAAAAAAGACATGTTGTGCTAACAAAAATTGCAAAAGCATAATGCAAAATGCAGAAATATCAAATGTAGTAAAAAAAATGTAGAATGGAAAAAACTACAGAATGTAGAAATATAGTCTTGCTATACCATACAATTAATAAATAACAATATATATATATATATATATCAAGTGATGTAAGCTTTACATCTATTAGTCCAAAAAAATCAAAATATATGGCATGTGCAGTTTGTTACTATAAAAACCCAAACTGCATATGACATTTACAATTCCATGCCATTTACATTAACCCAAAAAACCTATGGCATTTACATTAATCCAAAAACTCAAAATACTTATATCAGTTATATGCTTGTATGCCATTTACATCACCCAAAAAAAATCAAAATATATATCCATGTATGGAATCCATATATCATCAGTTTCTCCATGGTGGCCTCCTTTGTAGATTAAGCCTATTTGCAGTTGTGTTTTTCTTCTTTACTTGAGGTATGCTAGTGACAGTGGATGTTGTTATAGCAGTTGGAGCAGATGATTCTTATGTGGATGACATCCTTATATCCTCATTTAAAGACTTTCTCTTCAAGTTGCCTATTCTTTTTTTTTTTTTTTTTTTTGTCTCTGCTTCCATTTGTCTAGCAGTCACTGAAGGTGTCCCATACCATCTCAGCCCTGGAGCGTAGAATCTTCTATAATGTGGATTGTCTTCAATGGTGTTGTGATTATTGTCTTTCGTAATTACCCTTTGTTCTTGTTTAGGTATTGGACTCTCTACTTGAATAAGTCTCTCACTCATCAATCCATGCTACATTCAATATAATTAACAAGAATTAAAAAGGTACTTACATTCAAAATTGCCTATCCAGTAAATTCATTAATTAGAATTTCATATCCACTGGGAAATTTCTTTGATTAGTTTTAATAGTGATGAGGTTGTTGTTCACTTTTCTTCATTTGTCTTATGCTATGGCTAGCACTAATAGGAGCTTTTTATTTTTCTTTTGCCTATCTCACCATTTTCATTTGTTGCTAACAATAAAGGGAAACAATTACTATGTCATATGTGACATGTAAATAAAAACAATAACAATCATTAATCTAAAATATGTTACCATCAAATATGCCTTAATATTTTCATCGATGGGTAGTCCTTCTACTGGATCACTTGTTTCATTTATTGATTCACTTGGCGGGTCTCTTGAAGTTTGCTAATATACATTATAATAATTAGAAATTAATTTAATTAGGCATATACAATTAACACTTAAATTCAATTAAAATATAGAAACTCGCATTTTGATCCTTTGTTGGGCAACCCTTCTTATTATGTCTTGTGTATTTGCAAATGCTACATGTCATCTCAACTCCCTTTTTAGATAATTTTCACTTTTGTTAGGCTCATTCATATCCTTTCTTCTTTTCTTTTCAGTCCTTCCAGGCTTTTAGGTGAATTCAGGTGGCTGTAAAGTTGGTTTGTTTGTTTAAGGCCACATCATTTTCCTTTGCATAAGAACAGAGCAAAGTTATAACCCTTTTTATAGGTCTTCTTAGCATACCAAGTGCTCACAAAATCTTCAATACATTGATCACTATGATATATGGCACATATGCCATGTGGACAAGGGATTCCTATGAGATTCCAAGATTTACATATGCATTTTCTGCCATTAAGGTCTATTGTATGCCTATCTTTGCCTTCATTGATTTCATGCCCCAATTCTCTATTGAAGTCTACGTAGAATTTGAAAGCTCTCTCTATGTTTTCCCTAAGCTTTTGTAATGTTGCAAGGTAATATTAGAAGTCCATTTGTCGCATTCTTTAAGCCTTTCACTTCTAAAGTCATCATTCTGATCCTAATGTGTTCTAAAATCTTCACTATATGGAGATTTCTTGCTTCTAGAATTGTGTTATTAAATGCCTCGCATATGTTATTGTTTACTTCATCAAATTTGCATCTAATATCTTGATAAGCTCTTGACCACGAAATTAAGGGATATCTCAACAAATCTTCAACAACCCCTAATGCTATAATGTCTAATTTATCTGATTGAACAATGAAATACTCTTTATAACTACTTTTAGCATATCTCCAAAATAGATTTTGCAGCTCTAATTGGACCAGATGTGCATAGCACACCATCTATGTTCAACAATTGGAAAGACTTGGTTAACTATTGTAAGTAATCCCAGCAAAATTATATCATATATAAGTTATCAATATCATATCATAAGATACAATTCATCATATGTTAATTGGTAATGTTAAATTATGAATGAATATAATAAGATGGAATTCACCTTTTACATGTCACTTACAAGGTTAATTCCACTACCATCACCTAAGTCTAGATCCTTTAGTAATAGTTTAAAAAATCAAACCCAATTTGTTGCATAAAAATATGCTTAAAATGACCCAGACAATTAGGAACATTTGGTTGTTCCCATCTTTTCCTATGGCTGTTAATAGTTCTCCTTCACAACAAGTTTTTAGAAAACACTTATCAATCCCAATAATGGGCCTGCAACTAGCCTTAAAT
Organism: Omphalea diandra; assembly: GCA_949677035.1. Lineage (NCBI taxonomy): Eukaryota > Viridiplantae > Streptophyta > Magnoliopsida > Malpighiales > Euphorbiaceae > Omphalea > Omphalea diandra. The sequence goes on along the minus strand of CATIWR010237849.1, from coordinate 37,102 downwards.
TCTTTCTTTAAGGCATTAAAACATATGTAGCACTTATTAGATTTTTTGGTATCTTGTTGAGGAATAACTACAACAGTTGTTTCAGGATTAGTTATCTTAAGCTCTTCCATATAATTCCTTTTCATAATTACCTTCCATTTCAATAATAACTCTTTTTTTTTTTTTATTTTGCACGTAGCAAATGAAACTTTGTGCTTCAACTCCTCACCTACCAACTTCTGCAAGTCTTTAACCTTTAGTGTTGGCTCTTTCATGATTTTTTCTCTATAGTAATTTGAAAGGAACGTTGTAGTCAACCTTTTATTCTGAAATCTCCTAAAGCATTTATGTTAAGGGTTATAAATTTTAATCTTGAAATCTCCAGTTTTCTTTTCACTATTGGCCCATATCATTTAATTACATCATTTTTTAGTGTAAACTGCCTTGATCCTTCCATGTTCTTTTTTGGGAAGTCAATTTCACATCCCTTTAGCACTGAATATTTTGTAACAACATCCTTAAACTGTTGTGCAGACTCAAAAACCATTCCAAGCACAAATGAAGGCATGGTACAACTTGGATCATATATAACTCTATGTAACTTATGTCTTCTCATGGTACCACCATCCTCATCTTTTAAAACCTTCTTTAAATTATAGTTTACATTAAATCCATAGTACCCCTCATGCATGCCTAATTCTTCATTTACATTTGGCATAACATCTTTTTCAATAATTACTTCATCATATACTTCTTCATCACCTACTTCTACATCACTTGCTTTTTCATATTCCTCATATGCCAATCTCTTTTCATCCTATGGCAAAATGGGATTAGTACTCTTATAATGTCTTTGCATATTAGCTTTAGCTTCTTCAAACTCATCATCAACTCCATCCGACATGTAATTCTCTACAATAGGCTCAAGTTCAGTTTCATCAACATGTTCACACATTTTTGCTTCCTTTTTTTTTGGTAACTCAACTTTATCCATATGTTTAACATTTCCAACTACTATTTCATCTTTAGTTAATAAAGCTTGGTATCTAAACTCCAATAATTTCACCTTTTCAATAACATCAGCCACATCAACCTTATGTACCAAATAAATTTCCATTCTATCTAGCCCCTCAGTACATTCCAAAATTTCATAAATGTCATAGTCATTTTGCACTAATTGACATCACTTAGACTATGCCCAGGTCTCAACCAATAAACCAGTGGCATTCCACCATACCCTAAGCTCTTTACATATTTCTCAATCCTAAAGTAGTGTAACTTGTCTCCATCTCTAAGTGTTAAAACAACTTCTTCCTCATTAACATATTATATCTCAAAAATTTGTTGGAACCCTACCTATGATAAAACTTCAAAGATAGCTCAAACGTAACCGTTCAAAACCCCTAAACATACCCGCATTACTTCACAAACATTAATATTGTTCATCACATTACAACATAACTATCAATATCAACACTAAATTCATCACATTTGTCTCCAAAATCAATGTATCTTCACAATATGTCATAGATTTTGTTTACTTACCAGGATTCGTTGATTTATAACAATGAGAGCTATGCTAATGAATATTGTTGCATGTTCGATGGAATCCTTAAGCTCTTTACATATTTTGTTGCATATGTGATTGAATGTTAGGAGTTGATAAAGAATGAATCCCTAATTTTTTTCTCTTTTTTCAGCTTAATAAAATCCCTAATTTAACCTCAATCCCTAACTTATCCTCTTTTTAATTTGGTCAACTAAGCCATTTCATACTCTCTTCCTCATGCTATGTGTCATACCTGCCTGATCAAGCTCAAACACAGGTTAAAATGGGCTTTAAAAGGCATATTATGTGTTAAAATGGTGGTACAAGTTAAAAGAAAGTTGAATGAGCCCATGCGAAAAGTTGACGGGTTAATTGAACCTTTATTCCATATTGCCCGTAATATTGAGGGTTAATTTAGTCTTTTCTTGTTTAATAGCAAGGTGCTTGTCTTTCCGTTAACATGACCCCTCCTCTTAAAATATATATATATATATATAGACAAGGTCTTGCTCTATCAACTAATCTCCATCGTTCAAAATAGGTCAGCTCCAAACCTAATATCTCTTTAGCCTCGCACGAATCAACTCCTCTATTCTCTTCTATTCCCATCGCGATTCTGTGGCAACCAGCTGTCACTCTTCTCTCTGCCGCAGCTTGGAAAACCGTGGGATTTTATATTACGTAACTTTCTTCAAATTTTTGTAAAAATTAAGTATTTATAAAATAACAAATAAACAACTGATAAAAATAGTTAATATTTGGGTAGCTTTCAGTAAAATATACCCCCTAATGCAATGAAATTGTTGTGGTAAATAAAATTAAAAAAATATACTAATAACGAGGCTACCTGATGGGTTAGTCGGTTGAACTTGACACTTGACAGCAATGGTTACTTCTTTTCTCTCCCTCTTCCATCCAAACCTCTCATCCCCAAAAATAACAGTAAAGTCTCTTGCAGTTCCCCACAATTCCAGCAAAATGAAGGTTCCCTATCAGTTAAAGCACGGGCAAAGCCGTCTTTTCCATCAGCTTCCTTCTGGGCTGAACATGGAGGTGATTGAACAGAAGGGTAACATTGTAGATCATTGTAATAGAGACCCAAATAAAAGAAGTGAAAACCCGTCTCTGGTTTTCGTTCATGGAAGCTATCATGCGGCTTGGTGTTGGGCTGAGCATTGGTTGCCCTTCTTTTCAAGCTGTGGTTATGATTGCTATGCCCTTAGCTTGTTGGGTCAGGTCATTTTCTTGAATGATTGTTCAATTCTTGCTGATAATCAGTTATTATCATTTAAATTTTGATAAAGTTCTCCACGTTAGAATTCATTGATGTTGATACGAGGGAGTTGGTCTGAGTATAATTATCTAATGTATCTCTTTCTTCTTGTTTTTAATATATGAAACAAGGGTAAAGATTTTTGGTGGAGTTACTCTACCCATTTATTTATGCATTTTTATTGTTCAACTCTCATTTTCAGTCATTATTATCGTGTCAATTTTTATCAAGTTTTATAGTTTGGCCTTGATTGATTTTTTATATTAGCAAGTTAGCTTTAATTCAATCATATATTTAATGGAACAAGGAACGAAATGTTGGTGGAGTCTTGTTTCTTGTTGCTTTCCCTTTTTGTACATGTTGCTTAGTTTGCCTAATTGTTAAAATATTGAATGATATTAGAATCTCTACAAAGTAATGAGAAGTTCTTTTAGATGATTGAACGACATAAACTGAGGATTCAAACAAGTAAACCATAGCGATCTTCTTCTTATCATAACATTTTAAGGTTGTTAATTCTTTGGTGGTGTCAACATGCATTTTGTTTATTTAAACTGCCACAAAATGTCACTTATAGATTTGGTGTTCCTCGCCCATTTGTCTACAGGGTGAAAGTGATGAGCCTTCTGGTTCTTTTGCTGGTTCTTTACAGGTATTTTTGCTCTGCATCAGAGGATAAACCCAGATCGTTTTGATTGTCTTTTCCTTTTTCTATTCTATGTCTCTAGACATTTACATCTTCCATATGGATGAACAAGGTCAAATGAGATTTAATTTTCTGTTCACTTCCAAATTCTGCAGTAGACCCATGCAGGTGACGTTGCTGACTTCATCCAGAAAAAACTCAAGTTGCCACCAGTATTGCTTGGACATTCATTTGGGGGGCTAATTATTCAGTACTATATAGCAAATATAAGAAATGAACAATTTACAGGTAACATTTATGTTCCAATGTCTAATACATGCTAGTTGATCTGTACTACAGTTGTCATGGCAAAAATGATTGTTGAATAACTTGAATTTTTTATGATGATCCAGTTTATGACCCGACTTGATATTTTGAAAGCTCGACCCGAAAGGGATTTTTCAAGGGAGGCCCCCCCCCCCCGGTTGATATGGGCCTGACCCGTTTTGTGTTATATATTTTGGAGCGATCCAATTTGTTATTTAGGTTATATATAAATACTTTTTGTTAGTTATTGGCTGTATTTTTGTAACAGTTCTCACAAAAATAAGAATTCTTTTTTTGCCTGGGGATGTAATTCATATTGACTGAACCACGTAAATCTTTGTGCTAATTTTTTTTTTTTTTATTTCTTCCATTATTGCTATTTTCTTGACAATGATTATCACTTCAATACATTGAAATGCTGTTCTTGTGATAGATTTGTATGATTGAGAACTAACATGTTAATTATATCACTTTTTTTTTTTTTTGAACAAAGCTCCTTTTGAAGGGGCTAGCCATCAGTTGCTATACGCAAATCTCTCTCATAGTTCCAGAGATAGAACCTATAGATGGATCCTCACCTAGAAACCTTTAGCTTTTCTGGTGAATGATTCTGTATAAATCTTTGTGATATTGTAGCTTTGGGAAGTGCTGTTCACCTTTTACTGACTTTATTCTTATTCTCACTGGACTAAATGCTAGAAATGAAGAAGCTGTATCCTGATCTTGCTGGGGCTGTGCTTATCTGTTCTGTGCCTCCTTCAGGCAATAGGTAACTTACCAAAGTATTTATGTACTGTTCCTGCAATTGAACTGTGACTAGCTTGGATTTAAGTTTATTTTTCTCTGTGCAGTGGATTGGTGTGGCGGTATCTCTTTTCCAAGCCTATTGCTGCTTTTAAGGTACACAGATTAGATTAATTGGATGAAGCTTGCAGCTTTTCATCCCCTCATTAATCTTGGAACATTAATGGGAAAATCTAGATGAAGTCCTCTTTACAGTTTGCACTTCATCATTGACATAAAGTACATTACTGATTTCAGTTTCTGACATTAGAATTTTTGAGCTGCATATTCTATTCTGAAACAATGGCTATCTAAACATTCCGAGTCTCCTCTGGTTGACTATTACTTTTTTAAAGAAAATAAAAATTTTTATGCTCATTCATCTGAACAATTTATTGCAGAATGTGCAAACTTTTGCATGATCTTAAAGTGGATGTTATCACCTTCTAATTGCTCATTTTCCTTCTTCACTTTTTATTTATATCTTCTGTTTTTTTCTCTTCTTTGAAATTTAAAGTCTGAACTTTTAATCTTGAAGAAGAAGTCTTCCTCTCTTTTTTTTTTTTTTTTGATGACTAACAGCTAAAGTACAACTCATTTTAACTATGAACAGGTGACACGTAGCTTGGCTGCTAAAGCTTTTCAAACTGATGTTTCTCTTTGTAAGGAAACATTTTTCATGTCGACAATGGAGGACCATCTGGTGATGCGGTTTGTTTCTGAAACCTATAATGATACTCGTGAACATTGACAATTCTTATGTTTTTCTAATGAGAAATGATAATTAACAATTTAGATTTCTGTGGTTAAGGTTGTGCATCATTTTATTGTTTGAAGCATGTGTTGGCCTTAAAGTGCACTTTCAAGGAAATTGAATGATGAAAGGCTCTGGAAGTTAAAATGAATTCCAAATTCCAAACTCATGCTATCGGATCTATAATAAAGCTGATTTTGGAAATATTGATAACTGATATGTGCATGGCTGCTCAGTCTAGGATGCTTTATAAAATCAATTAATCTTGAACTAGTGTGAACTCTTGTGTAAAGAAGCTCAAAGATTTAACTTAATAATTAATTTCTAATGAAATTTATGTCAATACCTGTTTCATAAATTTCTTTTCTGCCATTTTAAATCCACTGTTTTTGTAGAAATTGCAGCTCTAAAGCCATTATTTCGGACCACCAATGTTTGCATGCATATGTCATTTATTCTAACACATTTTACACCACTAGTAACTTGCAGTTTAGTAAACTGTTTTTATGCCAACCTACATTTTAGGCTATTTAACAAATGCTAACCCTTTCACCCAAAAAAAAAAAAAAAAAAAAAATTCTAACTAAAGGCTTGGTTTTCATTCAGCATGAGAACTTGACTGATGGTATCTTTCAGCTACCAGGAACTAATGAGAGAAAGTTCAAGGATGCCATTGTTTGATCTGCGGAAGCTAAATGCATCGCTTCCAGTGCTTTCAGTGCCAAAATCTTCCATTGAAGTCCTTGTGATGGGTGCAAGTGATGACTTCATAGTGGTAAGCTTCAAATTAAATTCATAGTAGTAAAATAATCAATTCTTATTAACCTCTTGTTTAAAAATATCTATTGGGTATGGAAGTTTGCAAAACATTTAAGCTTCAATTGGAAGCTCAGAAGGATTTTCATTGTCTCTAGCCTTATATCTCTTATACGAGTCCCCTTTTAAGTTCAAAAGGAAACTAGCCTAATAGCTTATCTGCAGTCTTAAATAAAGTACTTAAGAAAGGAAAAAAAAAATTCAAGCCTTATAGTAATTATCTTCCAGTTTCCTTTTTCTAGCTTTTTCCCCTTGTTTTGCTTTATTTTTCGAGACATATTAGGTATGTTCAAGTCTATTATCTGTGTCAATTCATAGCAAGATTCCATTAATTTATGGGTTAAACCCACATGCCAAGTTTCTTATATTACTGTTTACATCCTTTTGAAAAGGTCCTTTTCTGAATAGCATTAACTCTAGAAGCAGTTCTCCTCCTGTCAAATATGTTGAGAGTGCGACTATTCAACACTGCAATGGTCAATAATCCTGTCCCAATCCCATGTAAGCAGTTCAGCAGGGATATCCATGGTATATTTCTTAGGCTGATGATTGCAAAAGCAACTTGGGTAGCACTTTTGGTGATGGATATGTTCTTTATAAACAAGAGTAGAGTTGATTCAGGCGTAGTTGCCATCTTAACAGTGTGTATTTTTCTTGACGCTTGGAATGAGAAATTCTGTATCATCTACTAGTAAAGACAGCTCTGACGTCAACAGGGATTTAGTCCCCCATTGATATATTTCCTTTGTCCTACCATTGATTCTGGAAAAACAACCTCCACCTCAACTTTAACACATCCAAGCAGGGGAATGTGCCCTTATCTGTCATTTTCAGTAAATGGAGGCACAGCAGACCATGTTAGACAACTTGCTTAACAATGTCTGACCAAGTTGCAACTTCAAACTATAAGAATAGCATAATTACCTCTCCCGTTCTTACCAAACAACTGCAAATATTAAACCATCCTTTACTATATTGTTTCCTTACTGACCAAGTTGGCTATTAATAATTTGCTTAAAAATTTCAGGATGCCAAAGGACTTGATGAAACAGGAAGATTTTATGGCGTACCACCAATATGTGTTGAAGGAGTTGCGCATGATATGATGTTAGATTGTTCATGGGAGAAAGGTGCACAAGTTATCATGTCATGGTTAAATGGTTTGAGCAGCTAGGACTGGTTGCTATGCCAAAGGAACTCATCCTCATCCTCATCCTCATCCAGGCTTAGAATGTCAGTTGGGCAAAGAGCTAGAGAAAATGGGCTTGAAATGTAGCAAAAACTTCAGTCCGCTACAATTTTGGTGTGCTTAATGTGTTATACCAAGAATGACTTGAGAAAATCAAGTGTGAAATAGTTGATCCTGTCAGATCAACGTAATTGTGACCTTTTCATTTTCTTTTGTCAGTGAATCAAGGGGAAGGGAGTGTATGTGACCAATTTCTATGAACCCCAAAAAAAAAAAAACCCGACTGATTTTGGCTCCAGGAACAAGATTTTCAGCATGATATTCATTTTTAATTTCAACATATTGGATTTTTTTTTAAACTCTTCTTTTTATATTGATGATGAGAACTTTTGAGAATTCTTGGCAACAGCGGAACTTCAACCTAAGAGGCTAATACCTCTATTCATATGCATATAAGGAAAATGAGAATGTTAATTGTGGATAGTTGACGTTACATGCTATTTGCCAAGGCCATAAGCCAAAATTTTGCTTTGATGTAAAATAAAATAAAGGTCCAACTTTTAAAATAAAAAAAAAAAATAGTTGTATACGCGGGTTTTAATTTATTTCTTAAATAAAATATTTGTTTTTTATTTTTTATATAATTTTTTGATTTCTAAAGTACTATTATTTTCAAATTTTAAAAAATATATAAAAAAACTAATAGATAGTAATAGAATTATTATTTCTAATCCTAGCACTAAAATAAACTAGAAAATTACTCTCTTCTGTGTCTGTGTATATATATATATACACAACATCAAAACTCAATTAATGTTAATAATATGTTTCATTTGTCATTTTAAATTACAAAAAAATTATATCTAATATTTTAATATCCTCATTTATCAAAATAAAAATTATTTATGCTATACTTATGCAATAAACTCACAAAAATCTTTTCATGATGTTGTAAAATATTTTATAATATTTTTGTTAATAATATTATAAATATAAAAAATTTGTGAGCTACATGTGAATGTTATTTTTTAATATATATTTTAATTTATGTATATTTTATATAATTTTATTTGTATTACTATGTTTTTGAGAATTTAAATTTTAATGCTTGAAATTTATAAGATTTTTTATTTTATATATATATATATATATATATATATATAAGTCAAGATTAAACAATTTTATCTACATCTTACCTAATTTATGTAAAATTATTTTTCATAACCGAATTAGTGAGAAATATTAATGAGATTAATGTATTACACCTTTTTTTTTGGCATAGAAAAAATATTTATGCCAGCGTTCCTATATATTTGGAGAACAAAATAATTAATAGAATAACCTCCACACAGTCCACTATAAAAAAATCAACAGAAAACTAGTTTGAGTTTATGCTAATTACTGCAACCAAACAAGTTGAGCCGACAAAATCTTATTCTATCAACTAATCTCCACCGTTGAAGATAGGGCAGCTCCAACCCTAATATCCTACGCTCTCACAGCGAATAAACTCTCTCTTCTGTTCTCAGTGCGCATCCGTGGCAACCAGCGATCACTCTTCCTCTCTGCTGCAGCTTGGTAAGCCAAAACGAGCAAATGGGTCGTTCTATTTACTTCTTATCTTGGTGGTCCGCTTTGTTTTTGCCTTGTTTTTTATCTTGTCGATGCCATGCCAAGCTCGCGTTTGTTTATGGTTTCCCATTCTTTTTTTCTACTGTATTGTCTATTTTTGCTCAATTTAATTTGATTAGTTTCGTTGAAATAGTAGGAGGATTTGATAATGGTGATGATTTGCTTCTAATAGAATGAAAAGAAAATTTTAATCTAGATGGCTTGGTTTTTTCTTGTGTATATTCCTGTTAAGTACGTATGTTTTTAGGTATAGTGATTTGCTGCATTCGTTTTCTTGTTATGCATTGTATTTTAGCTACACCTCTTGTTTCTGCGTTACAAAGTTAGATAGAAACAGATTACATTTATACTGATAGTTGGCTTAATAATTGAGAGCACATTTCCTTTATGCTGTGACTAGATACTTGCCCCGTGCTTGTGGCACACCTTTAACAACCATGGTAGTGAAAGTGTTGTAAGAATAGATAACATGGACAGAGATAGTTAGGCTAATGCTTTAGTTATAAGGGCCCCATTCTTGACCTTGCTCTCGGATTCCTTGTATGGATGTTCTACGCTATTAACATATGCTTTAATAGATGATTGTGGAATGAATCATTTTTTTAAAATTTATGGATAACTTGAGATTAGGAGCAGATAAGTTTATGGTTGCATATAAAAGTAAAAAGAATTTCACGTTCATAGATCTATTTGCACATTCTTCTAAATTGCTTTTGTAGCCTCTTATGAAGTTAAATTGACAATTCTAGTTGTCGTATTGACTTTTTTCCTCCACTGTTGCCAGATTTGCAAAGATGTACACCACTTGGAAGAAGATCCGAAAAGACAAGGATGCTGAACCTACTGAGTTTGAAGAATCAGTTGCACAGGTTTGTTATTCAAAGTTCCTTTTGATCAGTGTGCTTCACAGTCTAATTATAATACATTGAACTAAATGTTTGTGCTATGCAGGCACTATTTGATCTCGAAAATACCAACCAGGAGCTGAAAAGTGATTTAAAGGATCTGTTCATAAATTCAGCAGTGTATTTATATAATTGCATTCCTTTTCTATTTGAAATTTCCTGTTTTTTCTCATCAGTTTTCTGTTATTCATTTACTTCAATGTAAATTTGCTAAATGAAACTTCATGCATTTGCAGTCAAATGGATGTTTCTGGAAATCGCAAAGCTGTTGTCATTTATGTTCCTTACAGATTGAGGAAGGCATATCGCAAGATTCATCTTCGCCTTGTTAGAGAGTTGGAGAAAAAATTCAGTGGCAAGGTAATTTCTTATTTGATGTAAACCTCCTTTTAAAGAGTGTTAGCACATGCATCTCTTTAGGGTTGTCATCAGTGAGTGCCACTTTGATTGTGCTGTATGATTTTGCATGTGCTATATGCAAAAGTTATTTAGGAAGTTCTCAGAAAATAACCAAATTGAAGGAGAGGGTCAGAATTAAGTGTTTGCATTGATTTGATTTTGTGAATAATTATCTTTATATTGCATGTGTTTATATATGCAAATCTATTTTGAAGGTTTTATCTCTTTGGATTCTGTTTTAATTGATCTTCTAATTCTTTGGCAGGATGTTGTCCTTGTTGCCACCCGAAGGATCATGCGTCCGCCAAAGAAAGGTTCTGCTGCTCAGCGACCCCGTTCTCGCACCCTTACATCTGTGCATGATGCCATGCTCGAGGATGTTGTATATCCTGCTGAGATTGTTGGGAAACGCATCAGATACAGGATTGATGGGTCTAAAATTATCAAGGTAGTTTGACACTTCATGCCTTGGGAACAGAACTTTAACTGGGATTTGTTTCCCCTAACATTATGGTATGTGATCCCTAAATTCCTGAGACCATATCTTCCCTTCTTTTACAGATTTTCTTGGATCCCAAGGAGCGGAACAACACTGAGTACAAGCTGGAGACTTTTGCTGGTGTTTACAGGAAGCTTACTGGGAAAGATGTCGTTTTTGAATACCCAATAACAGAGTCCTGAAGATCTTTGAAGAGTTTGTCTCTTTTCTAGGTTTTACAATTTCAGCATATAGGATATTTAAAATTTTGATTACTGAATTTGATTAAATGTGGCATGAGATAGTAATTGCACTTTCATTCTGTTGATTGTTAGGTTGTAGAACATGGTACCTTTGAAAAAACAGAGTTTTGCTTATTGAATGTCGGCTTTTGAAATCCTGATGGTAACTTTATGCAGAGATCGGCCAATGTGGTTGTTTGATGCTTTAATTCTCTTAACATGAATAGCCGGCTTGCACTTTGCTCAGCTAAAATGGGTGAAACTAGGGGAGCTGATACTTGTTAAAATATGATTGCATAATAGCTAATCTGCATTCCTCAATTCTTTCTAGTTTCCTCTGTCTAATTTAATCTTCCTCTTCGTTTTGCTTTTTTGTTCTAGGCTTATCAGGTTTATTCCAATCTAACAACTGTATCTTTCCATAGCAAGATTGCATCAAATTTATGGTCTACATACTACCATAGTTTCTCATATTTCCGGTTTCATCAATTTGAAAAGGTATTACTGTATACATAAATTTTGTGTTTGAAAATTAGAAGCAAGAAAAAGTAGAAATGAAAAAGTAAATTCAAAATGATTGAATTTGTATTGAATATGAAAAATAGATTACAATCTTTGGATTCAATTTTTGAATAAAAATGAGATTCAAAAGTCGAACTAACTTGAGCTTGAAGATAAAGAACTTGAAGCTTTAGAGAAATTTGCATCTTTGGAAGCTTGAGAGCTTTGCTCATGTGTTTGTATCAAGACTAGTAGATAAATAAAGTTTATTTTTAGGGAGTCGGTTGTTATCGGAAATTACTTTCAGGGAAAAATAAGTTTTTAGATAAGTAATTTCAGGAAAATAAAATTTTTGTATTTGATTAGATATAAATCTTTTTTGGAATTCAAAATTAATGTGTTTGATTTATACATAGAATAGTTCAAAAAGCTTAATTTAGATAATTATTATACTTTTGATGCAATTACATATTTAAAAAATATATACAAAAAAAATCTTATGTGATAATTTATCATCATAGTGGTCAATTCAATATGAAATATAAATATTATTTAACAATAATAAATAATTATAAATTTATTATGATGATCAATCTAATATGAAAGATAAATATTATTCAAAATAAATAATTTTCTCCTATTTTAAAAAATATTTAATAATTTTAACATACTAATGATTCAAAATATTTAGTTTATGAGAATAAAATTCAAGAAAATATACAAATTATTTAGTTACTCAATGAACTAATAAGAAACTATAATCTTTCTAATTCAATAATAATTTTAATTAAAATCAAATGACAACTTACATTTTTAAATTTGGTTAGAGTTGTGTTAAATAAATATATAAGTATTAGTTCAGTAAATAAAAGATGTATAAAAAATTATATGTCTATATGTTATATTTATTAAGGTTTATTTGTAATGTACTTTTATAAAATTTCTAATAATCATGAAAAAATAACTTTTTATCTTTCACCTCTTGACATAGAAAAGTAAGAGTGCGATTCATTAATTTAAAAATATAACTTTTCAGAAATATAATATTTCTATGGAAATGAAACAATATAATTTATCATTTCTAAACTATTTTTTCTTAAAATTTGATTAAGCAAACACCCTCTTAATTTAAATCCAGTAAGCAATCACCCTCTTAACTTTCATTAAAATGGTTATGTAATTGCTTTACTGCTATGCGATTATTGGCTTTTAAGGACAAATGATAATTTTTTAGTGGCCATTATATGTGAGGTTTAAACAAAGTTTTAAAATTCCTGTTGAGGTAGAATATCACAAATTATTGGTTGAATCGGAATCTAATTAGAATTTAATTTAATTAATAATTTGATATTATATGTTGTATTAGAAACATATACATTACAAACATTTATGAATTTAGTAATAAATATAAAATATTTATAAATATAGATTTCTAAATATAAATTTTTATTGATATGTAATAATTGCAAAATATTAAATAAATATTTTAATTATTTAAAAATAATAAATATTATTTTATTACATCAAAAGATTATATGATGAAATAATTGAAATAATACCAATTTAGTATCAAAATAATAATTGTAATGAATCACTTTTAATTTTCTATAGTAGTTTATTATTTCCAAAAACTTAAAAAGCTGTATTTATTATTTCTAAAAATTCAAAGTTATAATCATTATAAAATTACAATAAATTTATTTAAAAAGAAAATAAAATAAATCATTGTGTTTATCATTGATGATAAATTTTTAAATTTTTAAAAATTAATCTAAAAAAAAAGAGAAAATTAAAAAAAATTGAGTCAACCTAATTTGAATTGATTAGATTGACTTTTATCAGATTTTTCCTAATTCAGATTTAAGAGTTAGAGATCCATCCTCGGTTCTCGGAATTTCTGATTAGATTGAAATCAAATTAAATTAGAAAATATTATATTTAAATTAATAAAATTTAAAATTGTTAATTAATTATAATTATTTTAATTTAAAATTAATCAATAATAATTTAAATTTTATTTAATAGATTACAATATATTTTTTTATTGTTCCAAAGTTTTGCATGTCTACACCTACTTTTCCCAATATATTCTGATATACATGAGATCACAAACCCTAGACGGGGCGATGGCATTGGCCACGCGCCAAAATGTTGAGGCCACGGCAACTGCAGAGCTTTTCTCTGGGGCGATTCTTGGGATAGGTACATAAAAGACTCCATATAATTAGTTTATTATTGCAAGTCCTAAAATTAACTTTAAGAATCACACAATTTTCTTTCTTTCTCCTATACTACCTCAATTCTAAAAATATTGTCCACTATTTCTTTTTGAGATGTTCCAAAACACATATCCATTTTTATTAAATTAAGAATATTTATAAGTAATTTTTTAATTTATCCTTATTAATTACTAAATCATAAAAGTACTTTTAATTCTCATAAATATAATTGAGGGTATAAATGAGAAAATATATTATAAATAGTAAGTTGACCAAATATTAAATATTTTTTCTTAAATAATGTGAAAATTGGGTGGTAAAACAGAAAGAGTATGATTTTTTTTTGGTTACATATAAGATCAAATAGGTGTTATTTGAAGTTTAATGATATACAAATCTTCATATCATACTTGAAATTATCCTTCCTAATTATATATTTCACTCATAGAACTTTTAAACAATAGAAGTTATTTTGTTATTTTTTTTCTTTTCTACTTTATTTTAAACTAGCATTCCTTAACTAACTACAATCATTAATACTTATTTCCGAGTGCCACACGATAGAATTCAAGTTACATGTGCAAGCAATTCTAAATAATTATTTTATTAATTGATCAAATATGAATAATTAGAGGATTAACCGTAATACTCGTGCCTAGTAGCAGATATATGCATTAGGTTGGCCGCCGTGTTGATCAGACTTTCTATTGCTTGCTTCCATTCACAGTAGTTTCAAATTTAGGTTCCTGAAGATCAGACGCTTCAGGTTGCTGCTGAGATACAACGTTACCCTCCGCTCAAAGATTCTCTTTGTCTTTACATTCTGTTTGGATCGAGGGTTTACAAAAAGTTAGAAAGTTAGTAATAGAATGAAATGAATAGATTTAATTTGGAAAGAAAGTGTTAAATTATATTTATGTTTGAGATGATAGAAATGGAAAATAATGTTTTATCAAATTATTAATTAAAATTTTAATTATTTGTTATATTTTTATGTTATATTATATTTAATATATTAAAATAAATAATTTTAAAAATATATCTAATTTAAATTATTTTTAATTTAATTTAAATAAATAATTCTTTTAGATATTTTATTTTCCTATATTTTAATTAGTTATTTATAATTTAATTAAATAATATAGTATTAATTACTTTTCTTCAAAAAATAATTTAAAACCGAGGGCAAATACACTATCTATTTTTTCTTTAATTTGAAACCAATGAAAACACCCTAATTTGGGGTGTTCCAATATAGGGGTTAGGGTGAGTTTGAATGAATTTAACAAACTCTTGGAAACCAGTCAATTTTACTTTAACACCTTCCATCCAAATATAAAAATTATTTTTAAATTAGTCTATTTCATTTCATTTCTTTTTAAAAACCTAATTCAAACATAGCCTTAAAGAGAGAAGTTGGAAATCGAGATTGGATAAAAAGTGAGGTCTTCCCAAATAGCTTTCTTAGGGAGAAAGTTAAGCCAATAAGCCAAAACCTGAGAAATAGCAACTCCATTCCTGTGGATGATGCTGTGATTCAAAATAGCCTTAACTTTCTAAAAACATTCAAAAACCATTTTTGGGTATTACAACTACGCATTTGTTTAACGCATATTTTGGTCGCAATCATTATTCATTCATGCACATAAAAACATATTTCTGTAATAATATATTCATTTATTTAGTCATCAGTAATCATCCACGCACGTAAAATATATTTCTGTAATACTATGTATCGTGATACTATTTTATTTTAGCATATTTTATAACTAAAAAAATTAATTAACATATTATACTTCCATAATAATAAGGCTACTCACATTATGAAGATCAACATCATTATTTCAAAACTATTTAGTTAATACATATTCTTACACAGTATATGAATATCATTGTTGCACAAATTATTTAACTAAAACAGATTCCCATGTGATGATTATTCATATCATACATAAAAATCATATCCTTTCACAATATTTTATATCATGATACCATTTTATTTTGGAATATTTTCTGGCTGAAAAATATTTTTCTGCTGGAACAAGTGTTAAACCATTCAATTGAAAATATTTAATTAACACATTATTATATCCATAGTCATTCTTCCGCATCAATATTTATCATGTTATTTACCACATGTCGTGTCAGTTGACTTAGACAATTAAAAATTCAAGAAAATCAAATTTGCTACACTAAAAGTAATTATATCTTTTTTTTTAGATTTTCATTACGCTTCGAGACAATAGGGTATATATAAAAGACTGACAGTTACTCTTCATCTCACATACCTTAAGATAATAATTAAGATATTTAACTGCTAAACTTTATGTAAAAAGTAGTGATTATAGTTTTTGTCCTCTCTTTCTCTATAAATACTGCTCATTAACTCTTGACAATTTGAGACAAAAACAAAATATGTTCACTGATGTGGCAGTTAGAGTTTGTTTGGTAGAATGTCAAGATATAACAGTGTCACCATATGTAAATAAGTAACTTGTTTGCGATAGAACTTTATGTGGATCAGATAAATATCCAATATCTGCATATCCAATTAATTCCAACTTTGAGTCTTGTAGATAAAATAAATTGATATCTGATGTACTACATAAATAACAAAATATTTGTTTAACACCGTTCCAATGTCTTCAAGTTGGTAAAGAACTATATCTTGTTAATAAGTTAATAGAAAATGTTATATTAAGTATTATACAATTAGTGAGATACATTAATGCACAATAGCACTAATATATGATACTTCTAGACCTAGAATTTCTTCATTATCAAGAATAGAAAAAAATCCTTCTTTAAGTCATAGAATTGGGCAACCATAGAAGAACTCATAGGATGGGATTTATCCATATTAAAATTTTTAAAAATCTTTTCAATGTAGGCTAACTGATGAATAAAAATCCCTCCAATTAAATGTTTGATCTGCAGGTCAAGACAAAATGTTGCTTTTCCTAACTCTTTCATTTCAAATTCATTTTTTAAATATGTTATTATCTTTGTCAACTTTTTAAGAGTCCCAATGATATTCAAATCATAAACATAAAGTGCAATTATAGCAAAACCATATTTTGTTTTCTTAATAAAAAAATGCATGGACAAATTCAATTGTTATTGTTTCCTTCTTTCAAAAGATATTCACTAAGACGATTGTACCACATACGTCTAGATTGTTTTAATCCGTACAAGAATTTCTATAACTTAATTGAATATATTTTTCAAGGTTTTGAATTGCATGCTTCAGGCATGTATTAGTCCTTTAGGTACTTTCATATAAATGTCATTATCAAGTGATCCATACAAATAAGTTGTAACAACAACCATAAGTTGCATATGAAGTCCTTCTAAACTTGCGAGACTAATTAAAAATCTAAATGTAATTGCATCCACAACAGGGAAATAAGTCTCCTCATAATCAATGTTAGGATTTTTGTAGGAAACCTTGTGCTACAAGTTGTGCTTTGTATCTAATAATTTCATTTGCTTCAATGCGTTTACACATAAATACCCTTTTATAGCCTATCAACTTCACACTTTCATATGTTTGAACAATGAGCCCAAATACTTAGCATTTTTTAAGTGAATTTAATTTTGCATGAATTGCATCTTTCTATTTTGGCCAATAATCTTTATGTCGATATTCATTGACAGATATGTATCAAGCGTTATTGTGCATGCAAATAGATCATCAACAATGGTTTCATCTCGGTCCCATCTTTTTTTTGAAGTGACATAATTTATTGAGATCTCTTTGTTATCATCATTTTCAGGTACTTGAATCTCTTATGAGGTTAATTGGTCATTAATGTCAACTATGTCTATTATGGACTCTTTGGGAGTATGAATGGTTTTGAAATTGTCACATTGTTTATTTTGTTCCCTTTTCTTTCTTGGATTCTTATCCTTGGAATCGAGTGGCCTACCGCATTTCAAGCGTGCCATGGATTCATTTGCTACAGTGTTAACTTGTTGTCCTGTTGGGACATCAAATCTAATTGGAGCATTTTCAGATAGTATATGAGATTTAATAACTATTTTTGGATCACAAAATGCATTTGACAATTGGTTTGTTATATTTTGCAAATGAATGATCCTTTGAATTACTAATTCACATTGTTTAGTATAAGGACCAAGATGATTTAATGATGGCTCATTCCATATAATTGATTTCTCTAATTGTTGTTTTCTCCCCCAATTTAGGAAACAAAGCCTCATTAAAATGATGATCATTAAATCTCTTAGTAAAAATATTAATAGTTCAAGATATTTAATTATAGAAAGATATTCATATCCAATATATATTCTCAATCTTCTTTGAGGTCCCATTTTTGTGCAATACGGGGACAATAGGAACATAAATAGCACATCCAAAAAATCTCAAATGGGAAATATTTGGCTATTGACCAGAAATCAACTATAAAGTTGAAAATTTATGATAACTAGTTAGCCTGATGCATATAAGAGTTGTTGCATGTAAAATTACATGTCCCCAAATAGATATAGGGAGATTTATTTTCATAAGTAATGGTCTAGCTATTAATTGAAGTCATTTAATAAAAGATTTGACTAGACCTTTTAGGTATGAATATGAAGAACAGGTTGCTTTGTAGTTATTCCAATTGACATGCAATAGTCATTAAAGGTCTTGGATGTAAACTCACCAACATTATCAAGACGAATTGTTTTAATGGTATAATCTGGAAACTATGCTCTTAATCGAATTATTTGAGCAAGTAATATTGCAAATGTCATATTTTGAGTTGATAATAAACATACATGTGATTACCTTATTGGTGCATCTATCAACACTAAAAAATATTTAAATGGTCCACATGGTAGATGAATTGGTCCACAAATATCACCTTGTATACGTTCTACAAATATTGGTGATTCATTTTGAATTTTACTTAGCGATAATCTAATAATTAACTTTTCTTGAGAGCAACCCGAATATGAAAATTCATTAGATTGAAAAATCTTCTAGTTTTTCAATGGATAGTCGTATAAACTCTCAATAATTTTTCATATTATTGTTGATCCAGGGTGGACCAGTCAATCATGCCAAATAAGAAATACATTTAGGTTTGTAAACTTTTGGTTTACTAGCCCATTTGTTTCAATTATACTCATACATATGTAATATAAGCCAGAAGAAAAAGCAAGTAATTTCTCTAATATACATTTCTTATCAAAAGTTATGATATGAAGATATTATATATTTCTCACTTTTATTGTCTCAATGTGTGTTCTATTTCCGCGAATATCTTTAAAACTTAATAAATTTCACTGAGATTTAGGAGAGAATAATGCATGTTTAATAAAGAGATGTGTCCCTTCAGGTAGTAATACATTTTCTCTTCCCAAGCCTTCAATTATTCTTTTACTACCAGATATTATACTAAAATAAGTTTTTTCCATTGTTAAATGAGAAAAGTATTTCTTATCTTTTAATATGGTGTGCATGGTTGCACTATATCCAAGATGCAAGTCTGGTTCCATAATATATTCATACATATAAAATGTATTTGTAAGAAACATAATAAAAATAAATCAACATAAATTCTATATCAAAATTAAACTAATAAATCATATATAGAAACTAAATAAAAATTATTTTAATTCAATAAATTATTCAAATGTCAAACTAACTAAAACCAACTAAATATCTAAAGAATCTTATATAATAATTAGGCATTCACATTATCATCACCAATTAAATGATCTATTTTTCCTTCATCATTCTCAAAAAATTCTGAAACATCTAAATGTGTAACATCAATAGAATCATCACTAAAGACATTATTGTCTCCTATCAAATTTGCTTCTCTATTTTTGCCTTTTCTTTTCAAAGATTCTTGATAGAGATCGGTAAAATGTTTCAGTGTACAATAGATACGAGACTAGTGTCCTTTCATGCCACATTGATAACATTGATTTTTTGAATGTTGCTTTGATCCATTATTTTCTTTCTCTTCATGTTTCTCCATTTTTGGTGGATAGATGTATTGTTATTTCTATGATCACTATGATTGATATGATTTCGATCAAAACCTCGATTGCATCCTTAATCACGATTATTTCTTCTTCCTCTTCCTCGTCCATGCCCATTATTATTATTATATGTTGTTTCATTCACTTTAGGGAATGGAGTAAAACCAGTTGGAAGAATTTCATGATTTTTCAATAAGAGCTTATTATCTTGCTTCGCAACAAGAAGACATAAAATTAATTCAAAATATTTCTTAAAACCTTTTTTTCGATATTGCTACTACAGAAGTATATTCGAGGCATGAAAAGTAGTATATGTCTTCTCTAACATATCATGATCAATAATATTTTCTCCACATAATCTCAATTTAGAACTAATTTTGAAAACCACAAAATTATAATCACTAGCAATTTTAAAATCTTACAAACGTAAATACATTCATTCATAACAGGTCTTTGGAAGGATTACAGATTTATGATGGTCATATCTTTCTTTCAAATTGTTGCAAAGAACTAATAGATCTTTAACTGTCAAATATTCAAGTTTCAGCGCTTCATGTAGGTGATGAAGAAGCCAAACAATCACTTTGGCGTGATTTTGTAAAGATTTGTGATTCGTGTCTTTGATTGTGTTTCCAAGACCCATAGCATCCACATGTATTTCGACATCTAGTATCCACGACAAATAATTCTTGCCCATGATGTCGAAGGTCGCAAATTCAAGTTTTGTCAAATTTGACATTGTATATACAAAAATAAATTATA
This sequence comes from Omphalea diandra, assembly GCA_949677035.1. Classification (NCBI taxonomy): domain Eukaryota; kingdom Viridiplantae; phylum Streptophyta; class Magnoliopsida; order Malpighiales; family Euphorbiaceae; genus Omphalea; species Omphalea diandra. The sequence goes on along the minus strand of CATIWR010237849.1, from coordinate 16,672 downwards.
TGTTAAAAAAATATCATAATTAAATCAAACTTTTAAAGACTTATAAATAATATATTAAGTTCATCAGGAATGCATGAGGATACTAGTTTGTTTTTTTTTTTTTTTTTTAAGAATTTGGATACTCAGTTCTTTAGGAACTTAGGATATCAATTTTTCAAGAATTTTATAATTTATTTAATTAGTTCTTCAAGAACTATAGAGAATATGAGTTTTTCAGGAACTATATATAATATCAAATAATATTCTCATATGTCATAGTAAGAAAAACAAAATTGAATTTATAATTGGACATTAAAATAAAATTACAAGTCATAAAAATCAAATAATAATAATATAATAATAATAAATTATAAAACTAATAAATTTATAAATTGCTTTGAGTTTGATAATATAATTAATACATAATTGATGATAAAAATAATATTCATTGGTGAATTAAAAAGATAAATTATATAAACCATTATTATTTAATCACGCATCTTAAATTCTATTAAAAAAAAAAACTTACTATATGGAAATATCAACAATGTTTCTAATGCACAATTTATATGGTAGAAACGGATCAATGTTCCAAGCATGGTAACATATGCTCTTCCCATATTATGAATCTCGATAAGTTTAAGAAAAGCAGTATGTTGAGCTCAGTAGAAATCTTATTATTATCATTCAGGTCTCTTAGCCAAAGCCCACAAGTAGAAACTAGTTAATGCTTTGCATCGACTATGGGCATAAATCGTGAAAGCCATCAATAAGACGTATAATTTCATATAGAACTTGTATATAGTTTATCTGAAGAATCATTATCTCGTATTTTCCACCATATATATATATATATATATATACACACACACACACACACGCAGTCGAAAGTATAACTAAGTTGTGCTGATAAAAAGTAAATAGAGAATAAAAAATAGAAGAAGAATAATTTGTGTATTATTTCATTTACAATAATAACTATTTATAGTATCAATAGTTACAAAGATAATGATAAAAATAAAGTTTTATCTCATAAAACTTCTACCTAAAGAGATAAAAATAAATATCCAATAATACTAGAATATTATCGTAACAAAATTGTTTAAATATAATAATTTGAGAGGAAGTTAGTAGGATTTTAAGTTTGAGGGCACGATTTATGTTATATTATGAGAAAGTGTACCTTTGGAATTAAAAAATAAGATGACGACAAAGCAAGAAGAATAATAAATAATAATATGCCTCTCTTAAAATCTTAAAAACTTTAAAAATCTCAAACATAAAAATCCCAATAACCTTATTCTTTAAAAATATATATATATATATCTTACAAATCCCAAACACAAAGTCATGGTTCCCAAACCTTATTACAAAAATTTCATATAACACCATAGCACACGAATACAGATATAAAAAGTTGGAAATACAAAAATCAGCCAAATCATCCATCCATAAGTGGGAGCTGTTCTGTCTTCCCAAATCTCTCACAAGATTTGCAAGAACCTGCTATTCACTCCAGCCCTATACATACAGAGCTCAGATGCAGTTGTTATGTTAATCTGAACGTTGGCAGGTGCAAACAGGATATCTCCTTCTGTAACAACCTCTTTGGATGATCCCGTCAGCATCGTTCCCTCCCCATCTGTGACCACAAAAATGGAAGGACCTGGGACTGCAGGGAATATTGTTGATGCCCCTTTCGGAAGAATGCAGCTATCAACTTCAAATTCATCGAAAGGCGGGAGGTATCTCGTTATATAAGGACTCAGTGGAAATCCTTTTAGGATTTCAGGGAAGCCCTGGATCATAACCAGAAAACCAACTTCTAAAAAGTACCCTTGTGTCCCAATCTTTTGCAAAATTGTAAATAGAAGAAAAAATAACGAAAATAATCAACTGCTGCCTCATGGCATAATGACAATACCTCATCTACTCACTTGGATTACTTTCTGCGCACACTTGGATTACTTTCTGAGCAATGTGTTCTACTAACACATGCATGCATGAATGCAGGCACAGACAATTACAACCTTAATTGATTAATACCCCCCAGAGAGTGATAAAAGAACCAAATTATCATCTCATAACAATAATTTTTAAATCAAAGATTTAAATGGAAAATTACAAACATACAGAAATATTGCAATTTTTTCCATCAAATTTTGTTATAATTCCCCAATAAATGGCTGACAATGTATCTTCAATTAATAAGCAAGCCAATGTGAGTGGCTCAGGGCAATTCTATGTTTCTGTACAAGAATTTCATTTTCTTCCTCATCCCCGTCACCTTCCCCACCCCTCAGCCCCCCCCAACCCAACTCATACAAATAGCTCATTTTATAAAATTGCGAAGGATATCACTCCTGTGATCTTTTACGTAACAAATTAAAAAGTCGTGCTGACCCTTGCTAATTAATGAAACATTTTCATACCACATTGATCTCAATAACACAAATACAATGGAAATAAAGCACATAGCCTTACTGACGTCCAATATACTAGTAGTTTTGGGAAGGTATGGAGTTTCTAGGGTATTCCACCCCACAAGTGCAGATCATTTGATAAACTAAGCTAAAATAACAAGAATATCAAGTTTAAACATAGCAAACAAATATATCCACTCACATAGGAAGGAATTTTTTTTTTTTTAAGGGAATCTTGAACTAAATATGTGAATGATTTCTTCACCTGTTTGTATGTAAGCATGGAACAAAGCGTTTGGACATCACGATGCTTGGAAGTAAGGCCAGCCCTCACAACATTGTCTGATGTTGCCATGCATTCAATGCACTCACCATGTATATATGCATGGGGTTCATTTACCCCAAGATACAATGCTTCACCAGGATTAAGCGTCACATAATTGAAAAGGAAGGCTGACATAACACCAATATCAGCTGGATATTGCTTTTCTAACCGCAAGACCAGCTGTTCCTTATCCGTCAACTGCCTTACCTGATACAGTAAAGAAAAAATCAAGAGTAAAATCAGGGGACGGTCAAGAACATGACAGGAAGTTATACATCGGACATCTCATAAAGAAATTAAAAAGAATATTTGAAGATACTGCCACCTACTACAAAAAATTTAAGCAACTGCCCAGTGCCCATTCAAAAGGAAAAGATAAGTAAATTTTATCGCTTATCAGAAAATGAATAAATAGATTTGCAGCACTTTTAACTGTATTGTCAAATGCACAACATAGCCATCCCACTGTCAGAGGTCCAAATCCCTTGCGCAAAAGCAACAAACACCTCATAAAAGATGGTAATGCCTGATTACAGTTCAACTTTCAAACTACCCAATAAAATACCAGTATAAATCATAAAACTTCAACTAACCCGACTTTCCATGTGGAGTCGATTTTTCAATTTGGATACTACTTTAGCTATCATCTCTGTGCTCGCTGACATTAGTTGGGTAAAAACTGATCTCAAAACTGATTTTACTTTCTCCTCCTCATCCTGCTCATTGATTTGTAAGACTTGGTCTGCATTTGCACTGCCAACCAGTTCTACTATCTCAGGAACATTACGAACCACATCTTTGAGCTCCTGAAAAGATATAGTAAATATGAATCTATAATCTAAAAATTCAAAATCAAACCAGGATCCAAGCAAGCACACAGTAAGATAAGTAGGAAAAGAATATTCTCATCTTCCATAAAGCAATTTGATGATCATTAGGACTAGAATCTTCAAGGCTTTCTTCAACCTGATAATATGCAGTAAAACTCCCCCCCCTAAAAATTTCAATGTAAATCTTATGTGAATTTTCTGGCGTTGACTTCAGATGTGATGGTAGATACACTCAAAGCATGTTTGGCATTGCTATTGAGAAAATCTGATTTTGAGACAAAAATATAAGAGATTCTCTCTTATAATTAATTATAACTTTTTCCAATATAAGATTTATGAGTAAAAATTTTGATTTTGAAAAAAGCTTATCTTTGAAACTTTTATCCATAGCAATTTTTTCAGTTATAAAACTTATATTCAAAAAATCTAAAATCAGATATGAGAAAAAATCTTTCGTATTTTTGGTCTCAAAATCAAATTTTTTCAATAACAATGCCAAACATGCTCTCATTCTATCCGAGACTTTATACATTTACAAAGAGATAAACGAGGATGATAGTGAAATATATTTCTCATAAACTTTAGCAGCAAAAAGTGGAATGGGTCTCAACAAAATCATGGAGCTAACCTTGATGACATGGTAAGTTGAAAAATTAGTCTAGTTGTGTTTCACATAGGTCTAGCCCATTTAGAATCAATTAATGCTAAAGAGAATCATCACAGAAGCAATATCAGTCCAGGTCCACTTAAATCACATCCAGTTTAAATAATTTCGTAGACTTCTCATGAGATAAGAAAAATAAAGAATTAAAGTGAAGCCAGTTGCTTATATGCATTTTCACACCATTAAGAAAGTTTCCATTTGAATATATTTCTAAAAGAATAAGTATTCAGAATAAATGAATGCAAGCAACTCTGTTATGCAGGTCAGTGAACCACCTTAAGACTGATAAACCCGCTAAGGGCCTCAAACTTAGTTACAGCCAGCGCCATCTCAGGTTTATGGTTATCATCCTTGTAGACATCTGGACGCAACTTGTGCAGCATATTGGCCAGCTGTTTATCAGGGTGCGCCTGAATTGACAATGCTTTAGCCACAGAAAGTACCTATAAAATACAACAAACAGAGAAAAACCATAAACAACTCCATGAGCCAGATCCTGAGATTTAACCAGTTCCATCAAATTTAACACATAAAAGTCAAATAAATTGATTGACCATAAGATAAAAGATAAATGTTTCATTCTAATTGAGAACAAAACTACAAAAAAATCAGACATTACCAGCCACACTCACAAGGACCCAAGAACACGCTACATCTATATAATCATGACTAAACAAGTTGAAATACAATTATTATTTTGAAAAGAAATAGAAATCATAAACCCACTAGTCCAAGTCCTTATCTCCGAACATATTAGGGTTCTTTGAAATCCAGGACTTTCAACTCACCCTATTTTGACTTCAAGTCTTCCCTCAGCCTTGCACCCAAAAAAAAAAAGGCCCAGAGTTGTACAAGGCATGCCAATACAATGAACAGAATCACAGGATGCAGGGTGATACAATTTCAACTACAGCTGCATAACTCAAGGAAAACAATCTTGCAACTACTGATTCTAATTCAATTCTGCCTGCTTGTAGTGTTGAATAGTGAAAATCCAAACTTTGAAGCCTTTTCTGATTTCACCAATTGCCATCAATATGAATCCTTAAACAAAATTTTGAAAAGGAAATTTAGAAATGATAAATTTTGAAAAGGCGATTCACTCCACAAAAAAAAAAAAAAAGAAAAAAAAAAGTAAATAGAAGGGCCTTGTTGCTTTTCCATCTTCAAAAAAGACAAGAATGATGGAGATTAGGAGAGAGAAAAGAATCCACTTTTTTTATTTTTGAGTTAAAAGTTTAGGCCTTTCTTGACTTGAGAATTAGAGCAGCCAATTCTCCTGCCAGTCAGAACTCAGAATGCATGAAATCAAACACATAAACACAACATACCCCAGTAAGATCATGACTTAAAAACAAAAAATTTACTAAAAAAAAGAATGAATGAAAAGAAAAAGAAGAGAATTATGCATACCTTGAACAAGAAAGGGAGTTCAGAACCCCACTTATCAAGAACTTTATCTCCAAGCACACTAGGATTCTTAACAATCCACTCCTTCAAACCAACACAATTAGACCCAACTGGGTTCACATTCTCCACCACAAAAGACTGACCAGACTCATGGGTTCCCATCCAAAGTTCCGCATGGGGCTTTTCAGGTGCAATTGAAGAACTAGAATTCAAAGCATAGAGCTTTGCTACAAGCGAATCAGCCCCAGCTTTGCCCCAGACATAATTCTGAGCTGAGCATCTCAGTCTCAGAAGTGGTTTGTCATGTTGGTGATGGTTCAATTCACTATCCATCAGTTGGTCAGTTAATCAGTTATATGGAAAAGATCAAGAATGTGGTGATGACCATGTACGTTTGCATGTGTGTATATAAAGAGTTTGAAAGGTTAGAAAGAGAGAGGGAAATACGTTGACATAATTGAGTGAGAGGAAAGATATCCCGTGACGGAGGTGGTGGTGGTGGTAGTGAATACTGATGGATCCGATCTACCAGTCTACAGTTTCATTTTCTTTTTTATTTGTCACGTGCTTTTTTTTAGAATATATGTATTTTAAAAATTTTAATTGCATGTTTATTAGATAATTAACTAATTTAACATTTTTTAAAAAATTAAAAATAAAACTCTGTCAAGAAAAGGAAAAGGGAAAATCACATAATTTTTGTATTCGATACCAAAATAATCTACTAAAATTAAATTTTTAATCTTATTTTTAATTTTAATTCTTTTATTTACCTTAAAAGTCCAATTGGATAATATGTTCTTATAAGAGAATAATGACTTATAAAATAATTCTAATTTTATTAAATATTAAAGTATAAAATTTTAAAAGTTCAACTATTAGTAAACTATTGATAAAAAAAAATGAGCTAACTATAATTATTTAAGATATTTATAATCTTAATTTATTACTATTATTATTATTATTATTAAATGAATATTAATTATCACCTCGATTTTTGTATAATACCAAAATTAGATCAGATGTACCAATTTTGTAAGTCAAAACACCATCAATAATGCATTTCAATAATTCAATGGAGAGCTTATGTACAATTTATCATCTCCCTTTTTAGAGAGGGGAAATAAAATAAATTAGAAGAAAATTTTTCACTGAGCTTTGCTAGAATCAGTTGAAGATACTAGAATTGTACTATTGTAGTTACTGTCAATATTTGTCGAATAAGAAAAAATAAAGAATTTTTAATTACAACACCACAACGAATCATCGTTAAAATCAAATGAGGGCTATGAAGAACAAAAAAGAGTGTGAGACACCATCAATTGGAGTAATATACAAATATTTTTTAAAAGGGATCGGAGATCATTTAATCGTTTAATTAGTTGCATTGATCAATTTAATAAATAAAAAATATATAAAATAGTACTAAAAATATTTAAAAAATAAAAAATATATAATTATTATTATTTTTAAAATTTTAAATAAAACAGTGCAATTTTTTAAAATTATTAAAATTTTTATAAAACAATATAATTTTAAAGGGAATCAATTTGATCCATTTTTTCGATTTTGAGCCATTTTTCCTATTTTAATCTATTTTTTTAGATTTTCATCATTTTTTAGCTAATCAAATTTTTATATTGAACTAAATCAAATCACTAACTAATTTTCAATTTTATCGATCTAACCGGTTGATCCAATCCAATTTTGACAACACTGATAATATATAAGCTACTTTGTTGTAAAATTAGTCAAAGGGTTAAATACTTTAATCTTAGATTTTTCTATACTATATTATTTAATCCTCTATTTATCTATATTGTACTGCTTTCTTCAATATATAAAGAGAAGAAAAAAAAACAGATTTAAGAGGCTTGAGAGGGGTTTTTTCATGGAGGTTCAGGCAAGGACCTTAACGCCCTTCATGTGAATTTGTTGATTCATGTACCATATAACTTAAAGAGACTAGATAAATGCCATTTTTCTGATAATATCGTTTCAATATTATGATAAGAACATTGATCTAGGTTCAAATAGTTAATCCTTCAACTATAATAACAAGGTCTTTTTAAATTAAATAGTAGTAATATTTTTATTAGGGTTGTGAACCATATGAAACTTTTGAAATAATTTGATTTTTTATATCTCCTTAAAATAATAAATAAATCAAACCAAAGTTTTAAAGAATATAACACAATCAAAGTGATATATTTTGATCCAATTATTGTAGTTATTAATAAAAATTGGTGTTTCATAAATTTTTTTTGAATGAATTTGTTACGGATAACATTTTATTATATTATTTCAGAATTTCTTTTTAATCGTTTTTATTTTTGCAGTTTTTTTCCTCCATCTACAATTAGTAATTTCTTTTATATATATATATATATATATAAACTTATTAATCGTGTGTCATATTTTAGTGTTTTCAATTACTTTAGTTATAGCAAAAGAAAAAATCTACCAAAAAAGAAAAAAATGAAGACCATAGATTTTTCTTATTTGATATTAAAATAACTTTGTCAATATTATGTTTATTAATCCAATTCTAATTATTTGATTTTATTTGCTACCTTTTTCTCTGTTTATAGTTTGTAATTTCTTTCATATTTCTGAAAAAAAAAACTCTTGTTATATGGTCAATACTAATGTAAACTTATAAACTACACACTATATTTAAAAAAATTTAATCGCTCATTCATCAAATAATTAAAAGATTAATATTTTTAAAAAATTTAAAATTGTAAATAACTAAAGCATAATAAAAAAAATCTCTCAAAAGAGAAACAAAGTGAGAATCACATTTTTTATTTGATATCAAAAATAATTTTGTTAATATTAAGTTTTATTATTTTAATTATAATTATAATTTTTATCTATATGATAATTCTAATTTTAATATTACATTGTCATATAACTTTTCAAATGTTCAACTAATTAGGAAAATGCTTGATAAAAAATGAGATAACTGTTTAAGATATTTATAATATTGAATAATATAAAATTATTATTATTATTATTATTACTACTCTACAACATAATATATGAGTGAATATTAATTGTTTGACAAATAAATAATCATAAATTTTATCAATTAACCCTATTAAATTATGTCATTATAAAAAGTACAAATAACTATAATAAGATAAAACTATAAATAAGAAACTAAAAAAAAGGCTTCAAATGTAATAAGAATATTATCTATTATATTGTTTTCTTAAGTACATATACATTTATAATGCGTATTTTAGTTTTGTTAATATTTATAAATATATTTAAATAACATATTAAATTATAACTTGTATAAGCATGAATTATTGACTAGTTATACTTTAATCTAATCATCATTTAATATCAAAAATAAATTATAGATACTATTTGTTTTACGATAAATAATTTATTTTATGAAAAATATTTTATAAAAAATATTTTCTGAAAAGATATTTTACTGTTTGAAATATATTAAAAATATTAATTTTTTATTTATAAGAGTATAATAAAATTTAGAGAACAAATATATTATATTTATATTATTTATCATTTAATATGAGAAAATATATTTAAAATAAAATAATTTATACATATTTCACTAATATCTAATGACCACCATCTATTAGTGATGGATGTCCATAGTCAATTATGATTGAAGACAATAATTACACTAATATGAGCTTATATTTTTCATTTGCATTAATTTGTCAAAATTTGAAAAACATCTTTTGAAAAATTATTTTCCTTAAACATGAATTAATTTTCTATTTATCAAAAAAATATTTTTCCTTGATTAATTGTTTAAGTACACTTAATAACAAAAAATATAAATATATATTTTTAAAAAAAAATATTTTTGACATGATAGGAAAATGTATCAATTTGGCAAGTCAAAAGATCATCAATAACACATTTTAATAATTTGATCAAAAGTTTATCTACCATTCAATAATTTTCCCTTTTTTATAAAGAGAAAATAAAATAAATTAAAAGAAAAGTCAAGACAAAATTTTATTGGAGTTTCCAGAATCATATGGCGATACTCTAATTATACGTATTGCCGTGAATAAGAAAAATATAATTATTATGCATATAATAATGATAACTTAAAACTATTTTAGAACTGAATCCTAAAATTTAAATTAGATACAATACTACAAAAGATTAATATTTTTACAATTTAAAAATTGTAAACAACGAAAACATAACCAAAAAAAAATCTCTCAAAAAAGGGACAAAGTGAAAATCACGTTTTTTGTTTGATATCAAAATAATTTTGTTAATATTTTATGATTTTAATTTTCATTAGAATTTTTATTTACTTTAAATAGTCTAATTAGAAAATATATTTTATAAAAATATAATAAATGATGTAGTAATTCTAATTTTAATATTACATTCACATAACTTTTTAAATGTTCAACTAATTAGGAAACTGTTTGATTAAAAAAATGAGCTAATTATTTAATACATTTATAATATCGAATAGTATACAATTATTATCATTACTATAACTCTACAGCATAATATATGAGTTTAATTATTTGATAAATAAATAATCACAAATTCTATCAAGTTACCATATTAAATTATCTCATTATGAAAACTATAAATAAATATAATAAGATAAACTATAACAAAGAAAGTAAAAAAAGGATTAAATATAATAAGCATATATTATCTATTACATCGTTTACTTATATATATATATATATATATATATTGTAATCTATATTTCAATTTTATTATTATTTATAAATATATTTAAATATCATATTAAATTATAACTCATATAAGTAATATAGTTATCGACTAGTTATACTTTAATCAAAGCTTTATGCACTATTATGCACCATCAAAAATAGATCATATTTTTCTAAGATAGCATTTGTTTTATAATCTGAAAAGATATTTTAGTATTTGAAATATATTAAAATATTAATTTTTATTTATAAATATTATAATAAATTTAGGGTATTAAATATTATATTTATACTATTTATCATTTAATATGAGAAAATACATTAAAAATAACAAAATTTATGTATATTTCACTAATTTCCCATGATTATCACTAGCGAGTCATAAAATATCGATAATTAACTATGATCAATGATAATAATTACACTAATAGGTATGAATTTATATGATTTATTTTTCATTTGGATGAGTTTGTTAAAATGTGAAAAAAGACTCCATAATTTGAAAAAAAAAAGTCATTTTCCTTAAAATGACTTAATCTTCTCTTGATCAAAAATATATTTTTATTGACTAATTTTTTAAAACACACTAATAACAGAAAATATAAAAAATATTTTTCACAAAACAGATAAAGCCCTAAAATGATAAGAAAATGTATCAACTTGGCAAGCCAAAACATATCATCAATAACACATTTTAATAATTTGATCAAAACTTGATCTACCATTTAATAATTTTCCCTTTTTAATAAAAGAAAAATAAAATAAATTGAAAGAAAAATCAAGACAAAATTTTGTTGGAGTTTCCATATGAAGATACTCTAGTTATAGGCAGTGTTTTAAAAATCAGACCATATTGGCTAGTTGGATTAGTAAAATTAGAAATCGAATTAGTGATCGATTTGATTGGGTTCGATTTGATTTTCAAAGTAAATTTCATATTTTAAGTATTATAAATATATATTTTTTTATTTTTTAAATTATTTTAATAATATTTTTAAATTTTTATTTATTATTAAATTAATTGAACCGGATCGTTCAGACTAATCAACCCGTGAACCAAGTAGTTAATTGATTCATTGACCAGTCCGATTTTAAAACATTCGTTACAGGTATTGTTAATACTGTGAATAAAAAAGATAACTATTATTGATATAATTGGTGTTTTAATTCAATGATTACTTAAAACAATTTAGAATTGAAAGCAAAAATTTAAATTTCACTACTATAATTTTTTTTTCCCCAGTATATTAAAAAAACATAATGAATAAAACAACACTCCGGGCTGATTCAACTAAACTATTTTTTTTATAATTTTATTTTTTAAATACACATGCATATGTGTATTTATTTTTAATTGCATATATATATTTAATTTTTTAATACTTATGTGCGTATATGTTTTATTTTTTATAAATTTAATTTTTAAGAAAAAAGATCGGAAATATCTGAATAATTGAACTGGATCAAATTGAAAATTGATCCAATTTAAAACGAATATTTTTTTTATTTCAATTCAATACCGATTTCTTTATTATTCAAATAATAATTTTTTATTCATTTCAAGTAACTGAAGTAAAACCAGATCGATTTCCTCTGCTCACCACATCGATATAATCGTCACGTGAATATGTTAGTTGTTTCGTATTCATATAATATATAGTTTTATGCGATTATAAATCTTTTAAGAACCTAAATTGAAGAGGTTAGATAAATGTCATTTTCTGATTATATTATTTCATTATTATTATAAGAGGAATGATTTAGGTTTTGGCAGTTTTTTTTCCTCCATTTACATTTAGTAATTGCTTTTATATTTTTTAAAACAAAATCGTTTTATATATAATCAGTACCAACCCATAGTTATTTATCACATGTCATATTCAAAGTTCTGAATCACTTAATTATTTGTTGAATAATTAAATGATTAAAATTTACCAAACTAACGTTATAATATAATAAGAAGAAATTTGTCTAAACTGAGTATATATAATATAATTAGAATTGAATGTAAAAAGTATGAATATTTTTTCATTTGAGAAAAAATGGTGTTATAGTAATTTTTGTTGACAATTAAAATTGATTATTACAGTTGTCATTCAATTATTTGTTGAATGTATAAATAATTTTTCTATACACAAGGTAGATAAATTTTTATCAATATATTATACATATATTGTCTACATAAGAAAAGATATATTATTTACTTAATTAAATGCATGCTATATAATAAATATTTCAATTTTATTAATATTTATAAATATAATTTAAATAATATATTAAACTATAGCTTATACATATATAAATTATAGATTAATTATATTTTATTTTAAATTAAATTTAAGATAAATTATAAGACCACTTCATCAAAACTCATTACTAGGAAGTGCAAATCTAATCTTTATGCAATAGTAAAAGTACACCAATCTTTCTAAAGTTTCAAAATGTATCTTTTTGCCTGTCAAAATATCATCAATAATATATTTTAATAATTTGATCAACAGTTGATTTACAATTATGTAATTTCTCCTTTTTTTAGAGAGGAAATAAAATAATTGCATATAACATGATAAAGTTTCATTATTAAAATCAGAGATATTCAAAATTAAAAAGGATATAAGATATTATTGGATGGAATAATATGTAAATTAGTCGTAAATATACATTGCGTGATATAATTATTATAATAAATTTAATTAATTAATTAATTAATAATTAAAAAGTAGCATATTAATAATGCTTAAATTCATTATTATTTGAAACATATTGTTCTTTTGTAAAAGTTGTTATCTAATTAAATATTTTCAAGTAAATAAAATAGTAAAAATAAAGAATTATAAATTTAATAATAACATAATTATTTGGATCAAAAATTTCATAGATTCACTTTTTTATTGATTTTTTCTTTAATTCATTTATTTTTTCTTATGTAAAAATAAATTTATTATTATTAAATTCTTAAAGAGGACTAACATAATTTTTTTATATTATTAATTTAAATTATTTTTACGCTAAGTGCTTTTTTTATTGTTAAAATTCTTAAATTGTTCTTATATAAAAGCTTTATTTGTTTAGTTAATTAAGTGTATTAAATATTTAATTATTAATTTACTTACCAAATGATAAAATAAAAATAAACTATTTTATTAATTATCAAAAAATTATATTATTAATATGATAAATAATAAATAAAACTGAACCTAAAACCATAATTTAATAATATATATTCATTGAATGCTTCACTTAAAATTAGTCAAATACGTTTTAAGTGGGAGACCCACAATACCAATAATCATTACAAGAATCAGATAATTTTATTTTCTAATAATATCATTTCATTATTATGACAACAACGTTGGTTTAGGTTTGGGTAGTTAATAATTGAACTATAATTGATAGTAGTAATCTTTTTGTTGAGCATGATATCTAAACCATTACCATTAGATTTATAGTATTAAATTTTAACTATTTGAAGTATTACAAAGTTAATTAATAAATCACATATGGGCAATAAAAGCCAATAATTAAAGTTCTCATTAATTAAAAAATAAAATCTGAGATATTGTTGCATATGGTAATTCTACCATATTAATATAAAGTAGTAGTTAAAAAAATTTATGTAAGTTAATAAATATGTTTTTTCACAACGATATAAAATGTTATGAATATGAATATTTAAATGAACAAAGTTTTAGGTTGAAAAGTAATTCATATACATAAATTATAAAAAGCTGACGTAGCAATATATTAGAATTTTAAAGTGTTAAGTTTTTTAATACAACAACTTGATAAATGACATTTTTAAAATCATAATGAATCATATATATTAATAATTTTAAAATTTCTTATCTAATTAATATGAAAATAAAAAAATATATAATTAATCTCTCTAATGTAGGAGATCCCTTTAATAATTTTTACCAAACTTCTTAATCCTTTGGTGCCCTTTCATATATTAAGAGTGTCATAGGAATGTTTCTTTAGTGACAGCGTATACATACCTACAAACATATGAGTTTGTTTATGATAAATGCAATAATGTGTACATACCTATAAACATATGAGTTTGTTTATATATATATATATATATATATATATATTAGTTTTATAATTTTGACCCATTAAAAATTAAAACTTACCTTAATTCATTATATAGTTTTACATATCATTTATTTATAATTTTATATATTGTTTGGTATAAATTAATTTGATTTGCAAAATTTTAGTAAAAAATTTATTTATATATGAATTCTCATATTTGATTTAAATATAAAACTTATTTGTAATAGATTTATTAGATTGTACTCAATTTTATAGTTTTAGTAGTTATGTCCTCTTGTTAGTTAAAAATTTATTTGCAAATTCTATCTATTTTTATAAAATTTAATTAAAGCATAATTAATTTCATACAATTAAAAAAATATAAAATTCTAAATGAATTTTTTGATATGTACAATATAACAAATATGAATTTATGAAAAAATTTGATAATTTTTTTAGAATTCACTATTGAATACACTATTGAATTTTTAAATTTTTAATTCATTGAGTTTAAATTTTTATTTGTATTCATATTAAAACTTATTTTATTATTTGAAATTCATAAAAAAATTAAAGATTTAAAAATAACACTCTTTTTACTCTAAAAAATTCTAAAACTGCAAAATATAAAATCTTATTATACACCCTAAACTCCCATTTCAAATTCTCTATTAAATACTGTAATTAAAATAAGTAGCGCAACTTTTTAATAATTTTCCTACTATAAATTTTCTGGAATTTTTTAATATCAATAATAAAGTAATTATGTAATATTTTAAAATAGGTCAAATGATATAAAAAAAAAAATCAAAAGTTTTTCATTTTTCAACATTGTAGTCAAACCATTGAAAATAATCAATTCTACTAAAAATTGCTCAAACTTGTATTAATTGTATCTATAGATAAAACTAATGTGAGATATTTATCTCATTCTTAAAATTATTGCCATTTTTACTTTAAAAATATTATATATTTTATTATCAAACTCATATTTAGCTCAAACTTGAAAAAAATTATATTTTAATTGATAATAAACTTTTAGATGATTTTTTTAAAAAAATTAAAACAGCTTATTTTTATTTTAAAATTCAATTAATTTTGACTCTCACAAATACCTTTATAGCATGCATAATAGTTGCTATATACGAGTGATTTTACTAAGTAATATAACTCTTTTATCTTAATTTTGATAATGGATATAATCGATAAAAAATTGATCAAGTTTGGATAAAACTAACTATTTTAAAAAGTTTGGATGCAACAGTGAAAAATCGCAACGGTTTAAGTTCTTATTTTGTTATCATTAAGGTTTTAAAATATAAGTTCTTATTATCATTTTTTAAAACAATAATGCAATATTTAAATTTATAAATATAATAAAAAATAATTTCTATATTATATGAATAAATTTTTACATTTAATAAAATAAAACTTTTTTGTTTATATCTAATATTTTGACTCCACTTTCAAATTCTAGCTCCCTCACTTCCTGGAAACATATAAGTTTTATAATTTCTCCATATCATCAAATAATATAATTTGGCATCTCCTCACAGCCATGACAGTCTTTCGACATCATGGACAAACCTACCACGGTCATGAAGTCCTTTTATATTTCTAAAATTGAGCTCATAATCAAATAGTTTTTTCTCATAGGTTTTTCCACAATGTGATGCCCTTTTTCAGTGTGGCAGGTTTATTCATGTTAATAGTCTTACCCTCTATGCTTCGGACAATGAGCTTTCCACTTTAAATAATTCAAACTATGAACTCTTGGAGTGACCTCCTTCGCAGTGTGGTCTCCACAGGCAAGTCTCTCCTGCCATAATCATATAATGAGCAAGTTCATTAGCTTGATTTTTTTAATCTTTCCTACCTTTTTTTAAGGCTTTCAATTTTTAAAGTTTTATTTTTTTAGAGTTAGAGGCATGAAAGAGGAGGTCCATAATATTTTTTTCATGACTTGAGATATTTCAAATGCTTTCCAAATATCTTGAAGATCCTAAGCTTGAAACCAGCTTTCAACGAGGGATTTACGATAATAACTTGTACGCTTATGCATATATTAGATCATACTAATTTTTATCATCAAAACAAGAATTAGAATAATGGATTAGACATTCTTTTCTCTTTTTTATGATGATAAATAATTTATTTATTAAATAAATATAAAGTACATATATGCGTGATTAAGTGTGAAAGAAATTAATGCTACTTTATAATTTTTAATTGAAGCCAAAATTTTTATTAATATTATATATGAAAACTTAATCAAATTAAATTAGAGCTGAAGGTTATACTTATGAAAA
>CATIWR010237844.1:0-11271 GCA_949677035.1 Omphalea diandra | reverse complement strand
TGGTCTGTATTCTTATCTTAAATAAGTCAAAAGATTGGGGCTGATTTCCTATTGGTTGAAAGTTAAAAGTTTTGCTTTTAGTCCCTCTTCTTCACTCCTTAAGCACTTCCATCCATCTCCAAATTCCTAGATGCTCCTTATCTTTTAATTAAGCTCTAAAACACCATTATTTATGATGCTATAATAATCACACAACCTGAAACAATTTGTCATATAACTATGCAAACACTGCATATATGTTCAAGTATCCCAAATGCAACGGTGCCATTGTCATTGTCGTGTTTTTACAATTCATATGTTTAAATGATTATTTATCCTGTGCTTATGTTCATGTGAGATTTCATATCATTTGATACAGTGCATATGCTCATATGTGATTTCATATCATTTGTGCAATGAATATATTCATGTGATAATGCCAATGAATAGGGATAGGGATGTTACATTACCTACGTTCATATCATTTGGTATCAAAGGTATGGCTTCATCAATCAAGTAAGTGTTTTTATTTTCTTATTATTTATGTTTAAAGTTAGTTGTTTCTTTCAATTTCATTCCTTGTTTTAGTTCCTTGTCAAAATCATATTCTTTTAAGTTTTTTTCCTTAATTCATTTATTTTATCTTCTATTACAAATTTGATTATTTCTTATTTCAGTTTAAGGACGTTGTTAGCATCCAAAGTGTATAAAAAAAAAAGAAGAAGAAAAATTATGTTTGAATCTTGTTCTTTCTTCAAATTCATTTTCTTTTATTCTCTTGTTAGTTTGATTGTTTCTTGTGTTTACTTGATTAAAGGTCATTTGTTTAGCATTAATTGTAAGAAAAAAAAAAAGAAACAAATGGGGCAAAAGGAAAAGAAAAACAAAATAAAAGAAAAAACAAAAAAGAAAAAGAAGAAGTAAATCACAAATTGGAATTGTTACAAAAGAAAGTTATGATTTGAGTTTATTGCAAAGTAATTTGGCATATCCTTATTTAATTCTCTTCTTTTAAGTTTATGTTAAGTTCTTTACAAGATTCAACTCTAATTATTCTTATAGTTTATAATTTATTATTTTGCAAGTTGTTTGAGATTAAAAGAGTTGATTACAAGTTGTTTGATTGAGATTGAGTTCTAATCGACCTAAAATCTTTCAAATTTATTGTTTTGAGTTTAATTCAAGCTCTTTGCATATTACCAACTTCAATTTTCTTAAAGATTGCAATTTCGGTACTCTAAATAGATATTCATGGTATTCTTCTTTTCTATTTGTTTTCTTTGATTGCAAAAGTCATATTTAAGTTTGGAATTGCTTTATTTGGGTTAAATTTGATAATAGTAACTTTAGTTCCAAAAGAAATTAAAAAAAAAAAGAATTTGAGCAGTAAAAGGCTCGAGTGTTGAGCACATAAAAGGGTAAAACCAATTTTATATGAAACATGAGTGTGAGTGTCACCTTTTGAGTGTAGGCACATGAGACAGTGATTTATTAGGTTTCCTTTTATTTCTTATTTCTTTGTTTCTAACAATGCCAGGTTCAAATGAAATTAAGCAAGATCTTGAATGGAAGTGCTTCATAAAGGACATGCTAAATAAGATGAACTAATTAATGGATGGTTATTACAAAGCACAAGAAAGGATGAAAAGAATAAAAAGGAGCCATGCAAGCACCACTAACAATAATCAAATAGCATATAGACAAGCTTGAAGGGGAAGATAGCATGATAATGATGATGAACCAATTGATGAAAGCTACCAAGGATGTAAGGAAGAAAGATAGTAATCTTGGAAGCATAAAGATGAAGAATCCTATATTTCATGGAAGGAGTGATCTCAAAGGCTACCTTGCATGGAAGAAGAAGGTGGACTCCATATTCAATTACCACAATTACTCAATAGAAAACATGTAAAACTTACTACTGTTGAATTTATGGCTCATACACTCATGTGGTGGAACCAATTGATGGTAATAGAAGACATTATGGAGAGGAACCTATTTTCATATGGCGAGAGATGAAGAAAATCATATAAAAGAGGTTTGTGCCTAACCGTTACTATAACCTTACATAATCAGTTTCAATGGCCTATGCAAAGTTCTAAAAGTGTTAAATAATGCTGCTAAAAGATAGAGATAGCCATGAATCGAGCTAATATAAAGGAGGACCAAGGGGCAACCATGATAAGAATTGTTGAAAGCTCGACTAAAGAGATTGTTAATGAGATTGGGTTGTAACCTTATGTGAAGGATGAAAAGCAAAGCAAATCTTGAGGGATTAAATCTGATTTTTCATGAAAGTATAATTAGGAAGACTACAAGACCATTTCAAAGGCAAGATAAAAGACTAGGCCAAAAGATTCATTTATCATTTCTAAAGATAAAATCAAAACTAGAATTCTTTCTAAATCTTGTGATGATACATGTTTTAGGTACCACAAGCATATTGCTTCCCAGTGCCCAAACGAAGGAACTACGATCATGTTATAAAATGGAGATTTAGGAAGTATTAGCTTAAGAAATATAAGATGCCACCATTGAAAGATTATTTCAATGTTAAAATTAAAAGTCTTATTGATGATGATGATGATAAAAGTTAAAGGATGATTAGAGAGAAAGAAAAGGCACATGAGAGAAAAAAAAAAGAAAGAATTGCACAATAAAAAGAGAGCTATGAGAAAACCAAAGAGAGGTGTAAGAAAAGAGAGGGAAAAAAGAGAGGCTAGAGGGGATGCATAAAAGAAAAGAGAGGCACACATAAAAAGAGAGATTGTATAAAAGTAATGCCTTTATGTGAAATAGAGTGATGTGAGGAAAGCTTATTTTTCTTAAGAACCCATGGATTTGATTTTGTATAAAGAGATGTATTTTGTTACTAACAAGTTACATGATTCTTTTTCTAGTGTTTTTGTGTCCCTTTTAAAAGAGTGTGAAGAATTATTTCCTAAAGAGGAGCTAAGGGATTACCATCCTTGAAAGAAGATGAGCATAAAATAGACTTCATCATTAGTTCCTTAGAAAAAAAAAATACAATAATGGAGAAGAGTGACATTAAGAGAGCCTTATTCCTTCCAAAGCTAATGATCGTACCTTTGTGCAAAAAGGCTTCTTTTGCTATTAACAAACTTAACTTTTCTTTTTCTAGTATTTTTATTTCCTTTTTATAAATGTTTGATGATTTAATGTTCATTTATACTAGATAGAAAAAGGTTCTTCACGATTTGCATTCTAATAGTAACATTTCTTTGTATATATGAAAGAACTTCGAGGAGTATGTGCGACTTGTATTCAGCCTTAGTGGAAATATTTGGGTAATACATGAAAGTATAGTATTATAGTTATTGTTGTTATTTCTTATCTTTCTTTTTATTTTAATGTAGGTCATGATTCAAGGGTGAATCTTCGCGAAGAAGGAAAGAATGATGTGAACCAAAATAGGAGCAAGTTTAAAGCTACCAAGAATGAAGGGCGCTATCAACGAGATTTCATTCAAAAGGAGAAAGACATCACAAAATCTTTGAAAGACCCTTTATTTGCTCATGGAAGTTAAATTAGAAGAGATAAAGAGAAAAAGAAGCAACATGCCTTATTTGCACAAGTTTCCTTTAATGAAAACCAAAATGATGCAAGCTAAGTAAGCACCAAACATGATGAATCACTCAAATATGGAGTGCCAATGATAAGAACATACTTAAAGAAGTTTAAAAAAGTTTTGAAAATGTTTATACAAGAAGAAGTCTAACATGAAATAGAGAAAAACTAGCCTTCTTACAAATGAAGCATGTGGTGGATCTTCTTCATAAGGGCAAAATGGTCATTTTCACTTTAATTTCATATATGAATCATCAAGATGGAATCTATAAGTCAAACTCTTTATTAGGGATAATTTGCGCCAAGAATGATTTAAAAGATGTTAGAAGGCTCTAGAAGGTTTCGTGAAGATTTTAGAAAGTTTTAAAATGCTTCTAAGGAAGTTTCCAACATGACGAGTGTCATGCAAGACAACCAAACGGAAGAGGACATATGGGGTAACTAAGAAGATAAGGTTAAAGCCTAAGTCATGATGAAGATCTTCTAAGGGTTTACTTAGCATTGTCTCTTCTTTCTCTTGTACCATTAGCCGAATTGTATATCCTTATTAGAGATTTTTTTTTATTAGGAGAATTAGCTAATTTTTTAGGAGAATTAAACTAATATTTGATCAAATTTTATAAGATATTCATTAGGATTATGCTCTTTTATTCTAAATAGGATACTTAGTGTTTAACTTAGGGTTTGATTCATGTAAAGCCTATTTAAGGGCCTAAAATTATCCACCAAGTTAATAAATGATTATGGATTTCAACTTTGATGTAATTATTCTCTTCTTTAATTCTTCAAAGAACTTTTGTGAGGTTATTAATTGAACTCTTAGTAACTTCCAAATTTAGTTTAATTCCATCCTTAAAATTGACTTAGTTAATCTTAGGTTTGACATTAAACAACCATTAATCCCTTATAACTTAGGTTGCTAGATACAAGTTATCAAAAGGTCTAATTGGGAATTGAAGTTTCTTTACTTGATTAGTTGATAGATCCTAGGCAAAAGTATTAACATTGCATATGAGTTTGGAACAAGTTACCTATGTTCGTATCATGTTCATTGTGGGCCTCTTTTGAATAGTGATGTGTGCTGCCCTGCACGTACTCTTAAGGCTTTTAATACTATTCCTCCTTAAGCTTTGCCTTTTTATATTGAAGTGAAGGCAAAAGATGTGTCCTTTTGTACTAATATTCCTGCATGCTTAGATATAATGTCTAATGCTTTAAAAAGTGTATTTATCTCCTATGATTAAGTATAATCAAATTTTTAAAGAAGCATACTAAAAGACCAAACATTCTATGTTAGTTGACCCTTCTCCTAGTAACACAGTTTCACTAGTTTTAGGTATTTATCTATTTCGTGACTGTCACTTTAGCTTTAGTAATTTTTGATTTGTACAATTTTGATAATAGGATAACTTATCGCCTTTTTTTTTTTATTATTGTTATTATAGGTTTGAAGAAAACACATTCGAGTGCATAAGTTGTCATTACTATTATTCCAAAGAGTCGCTTGAGTACTAATATTATCGCTACTATTATTATTACTTTACGCACTTGTCGCTATTTTATATATATATTTGACATTTAATTAACCTAACTTATTAAATTACTAAAGTAGCATTTGATAAACTATTAAACTAATACTTTTAAACTTTGACCTTATTAATATTATCCAATTACATAATATTGATACCTATTTATATTTAAAATGTTATAATTACATCAATAATTTATTTCATATAAATAATCACAAATTTACTTAAATATAACTCAATTAAAATTATGAGAATACTCCTATGACCTAAATTAATAGAATTAACTTATACAAATTAAGGATATTACATTCTTACCCCCTTATTGCAATTTCATCCTCGAAATTGCTTGTACATATATGATGTAAGTCCAATAAATTATATAACAAATGAATATCATGTACATATATGATATCAAATGCAAACGTACTATATGTATTACTATCATTGTTTTTTTTTCCCTCCTTTAATTGATTTTGTCCTTAAAATTATTTCACATGTATTATAAAAAAGATGGCGATAGCGAGACTTTATTAACTCTTAACCCTCTTAAGTACATTCCTCTTCAAAATGATTCCTCCATAATACCTTAATAGATGCCACATCTTTATTTTGCAATTTCCTCACTTGTCGATCCAAAATAGCTATCGGTTGTTTTTTATAAGAACAATCCTTTCTAACCTCAATAGTCTGGGGTACAACCATATGGACAGGGCTTGGCACATGTTTTCTTAACATGAACACAAGAAAGACTGGATGTACTGAAGCAAGTTCAAGTGGTAAATCCAACTTATAAGCTACAACTCCTACTCTCCCCAACACCTTATAAAGATCTATGTGCCTTGGAGATAACTTGTCCTTCCTACTGAATCTCATGACTCTTTGCATAAGAGACACTTTAAGGAACATATAATCTCCCATAAAAAACTCCAAATGCCTTTTCCTTAGATCTATGTAGCTCTTCTACCGACTAAAAGTAGTTTATTTTATCTTGAATCAAAGGAACCTTTTCAGCTATATGCTATAATAACTCTGGACCTTCGATTCTCCTTTCACCAACTTTCCCTAATATAATGGAGTCCTACACCTACTCCCATATAAAGCCTCATATGGGGACATGCCTATACTAGCCTGATAACTATTATTATAAGCAAACTCCACTAAAGGTAAGTGATCCTCCCAGCTACCTCTGAAATCTAAAGCATATAACATTACCATATCCTCTAAAATTTATATAATTTTCTCAGACTACCCATCTATTTGAGGGTGAAAAGCTGTGCTAAAATCTAATCTAGTACTTAATCCCTCATGTAAATTCTTTCAAAAATCTAAAGGTAAATTAAGCCCCTCTATTAGACACTATAGAGACTGGTCTCCATGCAAGCACACAATTCTTTCTTTGTATAGCTTAACACATTGTGCCACATTGAAGGTGGTTTTAAGAG
Source organism: Omphalea diandra (assembly GCA_949677035.1). Taxonomy (NCBI): domain Eukaryota; kingdom Viridiplantae; phylum Streptophyta; class Magnoliopsida; order Malpighiales; family Euphorbiaceae; genus Omphalea; species Omphalea diandra. The sequence continues at coordinate 4,733 of CATIWR010237844.1, read as the reverse complement.
CTAGAAAATGGGTAGATTTAGTTATTCTATCCATAATCACCTATACTTAATTTGATCCCTTATTAGATCTAAGTAGCCTTGTAACAAAATCCATAGTAGCTCTCTTCCATTTCCATTTAGGTAACTTAAGCTCCTCTAATAACCTAACTGCCTTTTAATGTTCATATTTGACCATTTTACAAGTTGGGCACGAAAAAACATAATCAACAATATGATTCTTTATCTTACCCCACCAATACATTTGTCTTAAGTCATGATACATCTTGGTAGAACTGGGATGCACCATATAAGTTAAATTATGAGCCTCTCTTATTACCTCTATCCTCAAACTATCTACATCAGATACACATAATCCAGTCCCATACCTAAGAATGCCATTTATATCAATTTGCAACTCTTTCATTCACCCTTTTAACACTCCTTTCCTAATAGCCTCAAGATTCTTATCATGTCTCTTGAGTCTCCTTAATCCTATTCAGCAAAATAAGACTCACCCTAAAATGAGCCAACAACCCACCTAACTTAGACACTTGAAACTATAATCCACTATCCTATAACTCATGCACATCTCTAATAACTAGTCGTCTAACTTCTACTATATGAGCCAAACTACCTATTGACTTCCTACTCAAGGCATTAATAACTACATTTGCCTTTGTAAGATGATAATGAATATGATAATAATAATCCTTCAAAAATTCAACCTATCTTCTCTATTTAAGGTTTAGGTCCTTTTGATTATACACGTATTTAAGATTCTTATGATCTGTAAATATCTCACAAGTCACCCTATACAAGTAGTGTCTCCATATTTTTAAAGCAAAGATCATAGTAGCCATCTCCAAATCATATATAGGATAATTTTGCTCATGCTTCTTCAACTGGTGAGAAACATCATGTTGTATCAAAACACATCCCAAACCTATCCTTGAGACATCACAATAGACAATAAACCCTTTTAACTCCTCAAATAAAACCAACACCTATGCTGAAGTTAATCTCTCCTTTAGAGTGTTAAAACTCTTGTCATAATTCTCATCCTATGTAAACTTAACACCCTTTCTAGTAAATCTTATTAATGGTGCTACTAATCTGGAAAAATCTTGTACAAATCTCCTGTAGTACCTAGCCAAACCTAAGAAACTCTTGATCTTAGTGACTGTATTAGGTTTAGGCCATTCCATTATCGCCTTTATCTTTTTAGGGTCAACCCTAATACCTTTTGTGGAAACCATGTGCCCAAAAAATACTACCTTTTCCAACCAAAACTCACATTTTAAAAGCTTAACATAAAGCTTATGTTCTCTTAAAGTGTTTTACACTAACCTTAAGTACTCGTTTTGCTCCTCCTTACTCTTTGAGTAAACCGAGATATCATCAATGAAAATAAACCACAAACTTATCCAGATAATCCTTGAATACGCTATTCATCATATCCATGAATGCAGTGCATTTGTCAACCCAAAAGACATAACTAAAAATTCATAATGACCATACCTAGTACAAAATGTTGTCTTTGGTATGTCACTCTCCTTAATCTGTAGTTGGTGATACCTTGACCTCAAGTCTATCTTTGAGAAATACAATGCCCCTTGCAACTGATCAAATAAGTCATCAATTCTAAGTAAAGGACATCTATTCTTCACTAACACCTTATGAAGTTGTCTATAGTCTACACACAACCTAATTGATCCATCCTTCTTCTTAACAAACAGTATTGGAGCACCCCAAGGTGAAGTGTTAGGCCTAATGTATCCTTTTTCTAATAAATCATGTAGTTGTTCCCTTAACTCTTTCAACTCTACTGGTGCCATTCTATAAGGTGACATAGATGTAGGATTAGTTCTAGGTAATAAGTCAATACTAAACTCAATCTCCATCTCAAGTGGTAACCCACGTAGCTTTTTAGGAATGAAATCCTGAAAGTCTTTTACTATAAGAATCTCTTTAACTCTAGGCTCCTTCAACCTCACATCTCATATTGGTACTAGGTAGTTCTCACATCCCTTCCTTAATAATTTTTTTACAGCCAAAGCTGAAATCACATTACTCAGTCCAATGCCCCTAGCACCCTGAAAAGTCAAATGCTTTCAACTATATATGGTAAAAGTTACCACCTTGGTCCTATAATTAATTATAGCCCCATGAGCAGCTAGCTAATCCATCCTTAAGATAACATCGAAATATAAAATTTCTAACAAAACCAAATTCCCAAGCATATTTATTTCTCTAAGTTTTTCATCATAACCCATGTATATTTGAGTACACTCCACTGGTTCCCCAAGTGGTGTAGCAACAATTAAAGGCTCAATCATCTATATAAGTTGTGCTGATATTCTAGAAGCAAAATTAGGTGACATAAAATAATGTGTGGCTCCAGGGTCTAATAATAAATGTGCATCTATAGTATAGATGGAAAGTGTACCTTGCACCACATCATTATTTTGTTAAACATGTTGATAGTCAAGGTTAAATAACCTAGCCTGACCTGCACCACTACCTTGTTGTACCTATTGTCCATGTTGACCCTACTATCCATACTACCTTTGTTGACCTCTACCTGTTGGCTCATATTGTCTATAGCCTCTACCTCTCCCATTATCTTTGCCTCTTCCATTACCTCTCCTAACTGATGGTAAAATTAGTCTAGGTCCCTTACTGTTACCCTTAACATGTCTCTTAGGGTAATTCTTGAATTGATGGTCAGTTTGTCCACACCAAAAACATCCCTCTACATTCTACCTATAAACTCCTCTATGCACCTATCCACATATAACACATGGTGTAGGTGAGACATCTGAACCGATTTAGGGCCTCATTGACCAACCCATGGCAAAGTATGCTACCTCGAAAAACCCTAATACCCAATACCTTTGTCCTGATGTCCCTCAGTACCATAACCACCTCTATTCTGATTACCCTGACTCCCTTGGCCATCATGCTTTTGCTTTTTCCTCCCATGCTCTTTATTGGTCTCATAACCATTTGATCTATTTTTACCCTCCAACATCATAGCAATATCTACAGCTTTAGCAAAAATAGTGTGCCTATATAAAGCTACTAGATTATATAATATATCATTTAGTCCTTCCACAAATCTCTCAGTCATCATGGTCTCTGTCTATACTGGATGATAAGCATATTTCCTCAACCTTTCAAAAGTTTCAAGGTACTCTACCATGCTCAAGTTATCCTGCTTAAGATTCTCAAACTCAATAGCTTTTCTCCTGCTTACCCTCTTTGGCAAAAACATCTCCAAGAACCTCCTCCTAAACTCATCCCATACTGCAACCTTACCTTCTATGTTTTTTTACATACCAATTATTTATAACCCCCTTAATTTGGAATCCAGCTAGCTCAATAGCCTTCACATTTGAACACCATAAACCTATACATATCTTGTGTACCTCATCAATAAACCACATAGGATCATCAGTAATTTGATTCTCAAATGAAGGAGGATTTACCTTTGCAAAGTTCCACAAGGACACATCATCTCTTAACTCTCCTCCCCCAACATCAGTAGCTGTTATATTACCCCCTCTCTACCTAATTAACTCCACAACCCTATGAACGCTCCTAGTAATCACCTCCATAAATCTCTGTATAGCATGCATTCCCTTAATATATTCCTTTGAGTTTACCCTTACAACTGGTGTTGCAATTTTCTGTTGATATTGATTCACCCCCTCGACTTTGACATCGTCATGAGTTCTCTCTTCCCTTTCCCTAGGTGGTGTCTCATTCGCTTATGTTGCTCCAACAGCTACTTTAGCAGTTGTTCTAGCAACTGCTTCTACAGTTGCCTCTCCAATCTCTCTAGTAGTCATACCTACGTTCACACCTACTATTGCTTGTGGCATATTCTGCTCATTTAGATTAAGTTACTTATGAGGTGGGATTACATTGGACCTCCTATTTTTAACCTCTCCCTGAGTGCTAGTCTCAGCTCGACCTTGACGTATAGTGGAACATGTTTCAAGTGCCATAATATCTAAAAGAGTATATGAGTTTAGTTTTAGGATATGGACATGCAGATAAGAAGCAAAGGATAAACTCTAAGATGAAACACACTATTGATTTCTAACTCTTCTAACCTGGCACTGATACCACTTTGTCACGACCCAACTTAGAATCACAATCAGTTTGAGGCCAAGAGTTCTTAACCCCATAAGCCTACTTTGATCATTCAATTATCATCAAGAACCATAAAACTAATAAAACTAGAGCGTACTTTTATTTTAGAATAATTTAAACCTTAGTCAATCCTAATTATCCATATTATCCATAAATCATATAATAAATAATTTTTTTAATGAAAAGCCAACTAATCTTCACCCCTAAAAAATATAAATAGACATAAAATATAGTCACAATCTAAAAGTTGGAAATCAGCTAAGATCCAAAAAAATATATTCAGAAATCTAAACCTTCCAATGGTGGCTTTGAAGAAGAAGGTAAGCCTCACTTCTAGTTTGACTCGACCTGCAAAACTGTATTGAAGAGGTGTGAGTAGACTACAGCTTAGTGAGAAATTATATGAGACAGGGAACGTCCTAACCTCTTACATAGCTTTGAACTTAGAGAATAATATTGTACCGACTTAACTATTAAATGCATAGCAAACTTCACAAGAACATCATGTAGCAACTAGTACACAATATTCATCACATGACAATTAATAGATATAGGTTATGAGTTACACAATATATATATATATATATATATATATA
>CATIWR010237843.1:0-51217 GCA_949677035.1 Omphalea diandra | reverse complement strand
GTTGTGTGTAAGCCCGTAAAACACACGGTTGTAAGGTTGTGTGTGAGCCCGTAAAACACACTGTTGTAAGGTTGTGTGTGAGCCCGTAAAACACACGGTTGTAAGGTTGTGTGTGAGCCCGTAAAACACACGGTTGAGTGAAATACCCAGTTGGTGAATTGGGGAGTGGACGTAGGGTTGGTTAATACCCGAACCACTATAAATCCTTGTGTCTTCATTATTCTCATTATTCTTCCCCTCTTCTTGATTTTTTAATTTTTATACACCAATTCAACCCCCCTTCTTGGTGCCAAGGGCCAACATTACTTTCAGTCATACTCGATAGAGGTGATCTCGAAGCTATACCTCGTTAAATATCTCCATGAGGCCTCCTCCTTAACAGGAAGATTGCCTAAGTGGTTAATCATGTTAATTGAATTTGACATTCAATATGTAATCAGGAAGGTGATCAAAAGACAGACAGTCTCAGAGTATTATGTATAAAAACCCCTTGAAAAGGAAGAGTCTTAGTCTCCCCAGTTTCCAAACAACGAGTGAGGAGCAATTGAACTTCTAGGGTGGAGAGTTTACTCTAATGGAGCAGTGAATAAGAAGAGAGCAAGTGTTGGGGTAATTATGGTTCTTCCAGGAGGATAACTCTTCCCTATAGCTAAAAAGCTCAATTATAAAGTGACTAATAATATGGTTGAATATAAAGCATATGCATTAGGACTTCAACTCTTAAAGGAGTTAAAAGTCAAGGCAACAGAGGCATTTGGTGATTCATTACTAGTCATTTCACATATAACAGTCGAGTGGGAGCTAAACGAAGAATATCTACATCTATACTTAGAGCATCTAAAAGGTTTAGCACAAAACTTCCACAGGGTCATATTCCATTACTTGCCATGAGAAGAAAATGCAATGGTTGTTGCCTTGGCGACTTTGGTCTCTATTTGGGAAGGGTCTATAGTAATGACTATGAAGCCATTTATCACATTCCGGTTTAGGACACCATGTTAGATGGGTGTAGGTATGATGCAACTATCAGTGGAAAATATCCCTTGGTATTTTGATATACAAAGGTACTTATAAGCAGCGATTACCTAGAAGGGGCTTTGAAGAAAGATATGGATGTGATCTTTAGAATTTATAGTGTATGATGGGGTAATGTATAAGAGAATGCTTGACGGGATTCATTTATGATGCCTTACAGAGGGAGAGAACCATAAAGTTATGGAAAAGGTGCATGTAGGACTCTATAGCCCTCATATGAATGGGAAAATGATGGCAAAGAAAATTTAGAGATTAGGATACTACTGGACTATTATGGAGAATGATTGTGTTTAGAAAGTTCAAAGTTGTTATTTTGGAGAATGATTATGTTTAGAAAGTTCGAAGTTGTTATGATAGCCTTCATCATTTGCCACCAATGGAGTTGTAGAGTTTGACCTCACCATGACCATTTGCAGCATAAGGCGTTAATGTAATCGAGGAAGTCAGACAGGCTTCTACTAGAGGGCATAAGCATGTTAAAATAATGGTGGATTACTTCTCGAAGTGGGTAGAGTCTGAAGCCTTCGGTAAGCCAAGGGCAAAGTAGATCACATAATTCATTAAGAAAAACCTAATCTATCACCATGGTTTACCACACCATATTGTTATAAATAATGGGGTCCATTTCTAGGCATAGGTCAAGGATACATTGAGAAAGTGATCCACCATAAATCATCACCTTATAGACCACAAGCTAATGGAGCAATGGAAGTGACAAATAAAAATATCAAGAACATCCTTGCCAAATTGGTCGAGACATATAAAGACTAGTCTGAGAAATTATCCTTTATCTTATGAGGTTATCAAACTATGGCAAGGACATCGATTAGGATGACACCATACTCTTTGGTGTATGGGATAGAGGCAGTACTACCAATCAAGTCAGAAGTAAAGTCTTTGTGGGTATTGATTGAATTCAACATCCTTTAGTACCAATAGACAAGAAGTATATTTAAACAGTTGGCTTTGCTCAATGAAAGAAGGAAGAAGGCCTTGTATCACATTCATTTCTATCAAGCCAGGGTAGCCTGCTCATTCAACAAGAAGGCTAAGCATGATAAAACTTAATGATCTAGTACTAAAGGCAGTGTAGAGCAGTGAAGTTAGCAAATCTATTTAGGTGGAGTAGTGAAGTTAACAAACACGAATGGTGATGAATTCATCGATCTAGTAAATCTGAATCGATTAAAGAAGTATTTTATGTGAGGTGTGAGAAAAGTGAAATAACCTGCTAAGTTGAAAACCTAAAAGGATTGCTTAGGCAAAAATTAAGGTATAAATAAATAATGAAAAAAATAAAAGAAAAGAAAGGAAAAAAAGAGAAAAGCTTGCTAAGTCGAAAACCTGAAGCATAAACAAGCATAACTTAGGCAAAAGTTAGAGCAGAAAATATAAAATAATATGAATAAAATAGTAAAAGTCGAGAGAGTGCGACTGACCATTTCAAAACGTTTGATAGGACATTGGCATGATGATAGAAAGGCTAGGGAAGAACGAGTGAAGAGTTAGCAAGATAGTGGTATTGAGCAAAATAATTAGATGTTATAGTGTGCTAATATTGAAAATAGAAGTCATGCATTTAATTAATGTGTAATGTGCAAAATGTAAATGATGCATGCTAAGCATAATATCATATAGAAATACATTTGCATAATTAGAGTAAATTTAGTTATTCATGTCTTAAAATTATATCAAAATATAAGATAGTTTTTCTCTCATAAAAATATAATTGCTTGCAGTTTGTTAATGTGATGCCTATAGCTCTAAAGGTCGTGCAACCAAGCGATGTACTATGCATCATCGTTAGATTGAGAGTTTCGACCAGTGTAGAAATCATAGATGTAATGGCTGGTCCAAGTGGTCTCAACCCTATCTATGAAGCAATGAGTCAGAAGACCCTTAACAAATGAAGAGAGGAACTGCACCTCAAACTGAAGGTGCTAAACTTAGATTGCACGCGAGCAAGATCGTAAAAATGTGCCTGAAGGATGACATAGTCTCTATAAATCTATAGAATGACACAAGATAGGTTCCATTAAGGATAGCTCTAGCAAATGTCGGTAACATTGAGGTGGGACATCCACTCAGCTCATTCGACTTTTGTGCTGGTTGGTTTAGTCAGTCAACTATTCAAGTGATGCTGTAGATAGTAAAGCCTTGCATCCATAGTCGAGATAGCTAGTAGCCCTATCCTCTCCTGTAACCATATCTTTAAAAAAAAGAGAAGAAAGAAGAAGAAAAAGAAAATTAGTCGTTAGGTTAAAAACCTGAAAGTATGACCTAAGCAAAATTGAGCAGCCCACTAGATTAAAAACCTATAAGGGTGGTCCAAGAAAAAGTTTAGGTCGTAAAAGAATAAAAAAAGAAAAAAAAAGAAAGGAAAAGGAAGGCAAAGAAGGAGAAGAGGCTGTGGGAAGAATTCATACCTAAATCGTTAGTGGGCTCCCTGTGAAGGAATCATTAAACCCCAAAGCCACTTTGTCAAGCTCTATAATAATCTTGCCCATAGTTATCGACATTAGAGTTCTCCCTAACTCATCCCTTTCTAAGAGTGGAAGGATCTATAGATCAATCTCCCTATCCTCCCTCCTCAATAGATACTTGCCCATCAGAATAACAATTGTGATGCGAGCCTGAACAACTTAAGTATGACCTCTAAAAGGGAAAAGAGTGATAAATAGGCCATACAGATCTTTTCCCTGCCTAATATGTACTGAGGGACATCTTTATATCACAAGTCAAATAGTTTTACCATCTTTTTGACATATAGGTACTCCAACTAAGCTAATGCAATCCGATTTATGGCTGTAACATGACAGTAAAAAATAGCACTGAACTCCTCTAGCAAAATGCAAATCTTTATATCTTCAAAGTGAAAAGTATTAGTAGTGGTGTCCCATAAGTCACAAGCTTCTTGCAAAAGTGTAGGGCAAGTCGAATAGAAGAAAGGTAGCAGAGATCTGAAAGGCTCTTGCTCATGATAGCTCAGACCAAAGCTGGGGTAAGAGAGACCTTAGGAAAGTTTTGGACATGTTTGAGGAGTTAGAAAAAAGCAAAGGAAGGAGAAAAGTTTGAAATAGGCTACTTATAGTAGGGGCTCTAGACCCATGGGTTGTACAATCTCTATTCAAGGCTGTACAACCTATAATTATAGGACTATATAGCCCTCTAATTAGGTTGTAAAGTCCCTAAATGTCAGGAGTAGAATGCGATACCCTTTCTTTAGTTTTTTGGTTAAGGATGGTTCAGGTACTTATTATGTGAAACATATATGTAAGAAACAAGACAATGCGTGTTTAAGAGACATAATAAGAAAAAATTGGATTTCTGTATTACCAACCAAAATTTCAAAGTTTGACAAAAATTGGAGGTCATACAACCTCAATTTGCTCTAGCCTATCTCAAGTAAACATCTAAAAAGAAGGGCTTCTAAATCACCTAATAAATTATACAACTGTGTAAAATATACTAAATGTGTTATATTGGAATGAAGAGGAAAAAGGAAAATGTCCTAAAGAACTAGAAAGGGAAGGGAGTTAGGGTCTTCACTGACTAGTTGCCTCTGCTCTCGAAAGGGGTCGCCTTTGAATCTGTGGCCTCGCTGTTCGTGTCTACATACTCACACTCTTTAGTCATCTCAATAAGGCATTCTATCTCTACTTTTGTTACCACAATCTGCTGATCTCTCTCCCTAATCTTGTAACTCTAGCACTAGATCGTCTCTTATAAAAAAAACATAAGGTTTAAGATGTTTAGGGCATAAAGCACACAAAACACTAATCATGAACATATATACATACATTATTATTCCTTTTCTTTATGTTATGTATCACTAGTTGGCATGGAGTGCATTTGGTGTGTTAAAGTCCTCTTCAGGGTGACAATCAGGTTGACTAGGCCTTTCCATTGAATATGCAAAATCTGCAAAAGAAAGAAGAGAGACATTTTCAGAACTAAAGTTGGTAATGCAATCAAGATATAATAAAATGCAAAGGAGTAGGGGACTTAAATGTGTGGTCTCGATTGGCTCAAAAGCACAGGCAGACTGAGTTATCTATAACAACATCATCAACCCAGTCAATGAAGCCGTACAAGACTCTACCAAGTTGTCTGACATGGAAGCCAAACTGCCCGCTATCATAGGCTCCACGCCTTTTTAAGTAGATTCATGGGCTCGTTTATGGCCTCTAAGTGACGGTAGAATGAAACATAAAAGGAGCAGTGGTCTTCAAAGTTAACTGAGCAGTAGTACCTCGACCCATACACTTTAAGAAAAGCCTTTCATTGATTGCATAGCTAGGAAACACACGAATCACTATATTGAATAATGGGAGGCTCCCCATGAGAGCAATGAAAATCTAGGACCTATAAGGGATTCCTAGTGAAGATAGCTGCTCTCCTAGCATAAGTCATAGTGTTGCGGTAAGATCTACCCTTACGAGATCCCTTACCCAGAACAAGCTCATAAGTGGTCGATATGAAATATGACACTTGTCTAGACCTTCGTGGCACTGATAGATGCATTCCCTGAGGTACCATTCCCGAATAAAGAGACCCACCATTAAACAACGACCATAGGAAAGAGCCTTGGCCTTTACCACCTCCAGTGCCCATCCATTATAGGACTTTTCTAATCAAGTTGTAGTCGCAATAAGGACATAAAATTACTATAAGAACAATATTGCAATATAATAAATAATTATGACTCATAAAATGATTTATGTGCAAGGATAATTCCTAGTCCAAAGTGATAGCGTTCAAATGAGCACATCTAGCAATTACAATAGATTCCTCATATCTCACTACACTCCATCATGTGAAAAGAGGATAGTCACCCCCTATGCACTTTCTTAAAGATCTAACCCTAGTAATAAGCTTAGCTCAATGGCCTACCCTTGTTAATAAAAGATACTGTGAAAGTCAAAATAGTAAAGTTGCACTGAATATATAAAGAATAAAGGAAACCAACAATACTCACGATGAGGACTTTCCAGGCACCACACATATAGCCCTAACTATATGGCCAATAATTGGGATAATGGTAGAGGTATGCTAGCACTGCAAATCCTTAATCAAAGTGGTGTAGCAGGTTTAAGTCCTCAAACATAGGCACCAAACATAGCTCTGCCACCCTAGAAGCATTCGAGAACACACGACCCTACTAGGTTGAGCTAACCCCTGCTGGTTAATGCTTCTTAGCCCCGACAAGCCCCTTCTTCTTTTCCTAGCCAATTAAGCCTAATCCTAGCTTCCCAAAAAGCTCAATTATGACCAAATTATTAAAATACCTCCAGCTTCTTAAAAAGCCCAATTATGACCAAATTACTAAAATGCCCTCAACTTCCAAAAAGGTATAAGAATGCCATAATTACTAAAATACCCCTAATCTCATAAAAGAGCCCCTAAGGTGATCAATTGTCCAAAATGCCTTCATTACTTTCAGAAAGCCAAAGATCAATCCAAACTACTAGATCTAAATCATGAACCTTTTCAATGACAAACAAACTCCTTTTGAAGCCTCAAAAGTATCTTCAAGAAAGATTTCTTTCCTTAAAATGATGAGACCTAAAGAACGATGTTCTCTGCAAAATAATAAGATTGAAAGAGGCACCTTCCACAACATATAAATCTCAGACCCATTGCCTTTAGACAAAAATAGAACCTTAAGGGAGCCCAAAAGGCTGTAAAGGTACGAATTCAACCTCGCAAATGCCATAAAAGGCTTAGAATTCGTACCTTTTATTGATTGGGGACAATCATGGGCAATATTGCATGAATATTTCATTTGGAAACCTTTTATTGATTGCACTCATATTTTTAATTCTAAAAGGTTAGGGGTTGGGTCTTAAGGTGAAAAATCAATGAAGAAAATTTATAACCATAGATTGGACTTACTTAAGTCAGATTTACTTGTGATAATAATTGGTTTAAATTAGCATGTTTTTGCTTAAAATTAATCAACCACATTAGAACAAATTAAGCACATTGGGATTTGAATATGAAATTTTTTCAATCATGCATACTTTAGGCAAAAAGAATCTTCTACATGTGCTAGAACATATTAAGACAACCTTTGAGATGAAATCTTAGAACATAAGAATTTTGAAGAAATGATTAAGGTATTCCTTGGTTGCCCCATTATTCCCCACCCACACCTTGATTTGCATTATACCTTATTACCCCCTTTGAGCGTTATATATATTCTCACTTATGAGTATCATTAACCTTTTCTTTCTTTAACCCATATTATAACCTTATAGCCTAAATGATCTTTCACCTCTACTATTAAGAGAATAGAGTTAGGATATTGTTATATGATGATGAGTTGTGTGTTGGATCATTCGTATGCATATGTGCCCATTTGAAGAATTGACAAAAAGGACTCATTTATTGATAAATTTTACAACACAATGATTAATTTAAGTTGGGGGGGGGGGGGGGGTGGTAAATTGATATTTTGCTCTCATACATATATTCTTTCACTTTTTTTTTAAAAAAAAAGAGAGGAAAAGAATATGATGATTATTGAAGAAATAGAAAGAGCACAAAATGATTAAGCCATAAAAGGGGGAAATAAAAGGGGTAAAATGATGCTTCACAAAGATTGAGCATGGGCAATGCACATGAAATGTTTCATCACACTTCACGTCATGAAGATAGCTAATATCTTAGCATATGTTCTCTTATTTTAGGTTGGATCACTTTTTTATAAGCTTTAACACTAAGCCTTCTATTACAAGCTTTGAAAAAGACATCATGATCTTTAATGTTGTTAAGGATCTATATTAGTAGATAAGGATGGATTAGTTTTGCCAATAGTCATATGTGATTCTTTAGAATCGAAGTGGAATCTTATTGAATTTGTATGTTAAAGGAAATCCAAATATTGCATAACCTATAATGCTAAGGCATACATACACTCTTTTGTGTTTGATTGATTGCAAACAAAACATGGTAAATTAGGAACTCATTATTATAATAAGAGAATTTGCTTGTTTAAAGAAAATCATGGCTATAGCTGAGAAAAAAAATTCTCTTTGAGATTTTGACATTGGATCTTAGTTATTGGAACTTTTAAAATTTGCATTAAAGGAAATAATCCTTGCTTGAGCATAAGCAAAAGTTCAAGTTTGGGGGAATTTGTTTAGTCTCATAATTCTCATAATTAATAGGTCATTTTCCTTTAAATTTATTAAATCAATGTTTAAATTCTACCTTTAATTAAACCTCATAAAAAGATAATTTATGTTTGCAAGCACAAGATTGAAGAAAGAAGAGTAAAGAAAGAAAAGAGGATAGCATGACCATGAGCACAGTCATGCAATATATTGGGTTAAGAGATATTAAGCTAAAATATGACCATGCTTCCAAAGCATAGTTGTGCCTTTCTTCAAGGAAAATAGACTCAAATGATTGTGTAGAAACACGACCATGCACATAACCATGCACTAAAAGGACAAAATGTTTAGATTGAGACATGGACAAGACATACAGTCATTCTTCCTTTGTTATGAATCTAATCATAGAATGACACAACCATGCAAATGGTCGTGCATATCCAAAACTCAAAAATGGAACTTCTTAATTCCCTTCCAAAGTTTCCTTTTAAAGACTTCTAAGCTTCTTACTTTGAAGAATACCTTTTGGGAACTATTTAAAGAGGTAAAGCATGAAGAATTGAGGGGAGAGCCAAAGAGTCGATAATAAGAGAGCTTTAAGAGTGAAAAATAATTAAGCGAGAAGAGGCAAATAACTCAAAAGGAAGAAGGTGCATCCAATCAAGGTGATTCAAGGAGTTCATGGCTTTTTTTGGAATTAATTTGATGATTTTCTCCTCCTCTCTTTTCTTTATCACAAACTAAAACCCTAAGGCTTAGGTTGTAAATGGATCTTGTGTGATAACTTTTAGATTTCTTGATTCAATTCCTTTTGGTTTTCTTTCATTCTTTGTGTCAGTAGTTATTGAGTGCTTATTGATATTGATTATCAAGCTTAATTCTATAAATTGACTATTAAGAGATGTTTTTCATGGAATGGGTCTTTAATTACTCCTTTGCTTTATTATGTGTTGAGAAACTATAGTAAAGTATTGATATCATTCTGCCTTATATGAAGAGGCAATTGCATGAAGTTTAACTTTTATGTTGAGAGACCTTTATCTTAACATGTCCTTACATATAGATTAATACTTGAGAAAGATTAATTGATTACCTTAGTGACTTGATAGTGGCACTAGAGGAATGAACCAATTGGTTGAGAATTAAGAATTCATTAAAAGTTACAAAGTGAAGTTAGACACCTAGCCATTCTTCTCTATTGATTATTTCCCAATATTATAAGTGTCGATTTTTACTTTCTTATTTACAATTTCAATTGTCATTTGTTATTAATTCTTTTAGATAATATAAGGCATAAGATACTTGGATCCTCATAAGAATGATATTTATACTCACAAGTATGCTTTATTACATGTAGTCTAAGGGTTTTTACACATAACTCGCACCAGTCATAAGCAGGCGAGTTAAAGGCATTAAACAAAATAATTGGATGATCTAATATGCCATTATTAAAAGAAATTATCATGCACCTAATTAATATGTATTATGCAAAACATAATGATTTATATTAAGCATAATTTCAAAAGGAAATTCATTTGCATAATCAAAGCAGTCTTTTATCAAACATTTCTTTAAACTAAAATGAAATGAAAGAAGTTTTTTCTTTTGTGCTCATTTGATGTTGAAAATGTTTGATAAATCCAAGTATATGCCACTAACTGTCAAGTAATTAAGCCATAAGATCAATGTCATCAGACATAGAACCTTACTAGGGAATATGTGATAGATGTAATGGTCTGTCCAGGTGGCCTCCACTATGTCCATAAAATGTTGGGTCTAAGGTTTTTTAGTAAAAGTAAGGAAACTGTCTTATGGAGCCCCAAATTGACGATGAACTCTAATTAAAATAAAAAAAGGTATTAGATGACATAGTAGGGATGATCATAAGTCTCTATAAGTCCTCATGGGTAATTTTAGTTAGCCTCCACCAGGGACAGATCCAATGGATGTTCGAATCAGTAGGATAAGATAACCATTAAGTCTACCTTACTTCGATAGCAACAAGCCTTAATAAACGAAAGATTGAATGGTGATGTGGAAAATAGCATCCTATATCAATAGTTGATGTAACCAAAAAGCCTAACTTCTTTTACAACCATATCTAATAAAAAGAGAGAGAGAGAGAGAGCTTATTACATTGAAAACTGAACAACTCACTATATTAAAAATCAGCATCTATAGTCTAGGCAAAAGTTAGGGCAATAAAATAAAAATAATAAAATAAAAAATAAAATAAGAATAATAAATAAAATAAAATGTTGCAAGTGGGATATGTACTTGAAGCAACAATGAACTCTTAGAAAAAAAATGACTGACAATAAGGGACACCTTGTCAAAACACATGATGGCTAACCAAGGATCATTAAAACTGGGGCTTTTCCAAGCTCAATTTCTTCAATTAGAGGTAGAAATTCACAAATTTACCTCTATCATCTCTTTGGATCAGAAATTTCCCCATTAGAATAGTCACTATGATACAGGTCTATGCCACATGGGCATGGCCCTTAGAAGGATAAAAAGCAAGAAAAGAAGACATGAGTACATGAGTACCTCATCATATCGAACATCAAATAGCTCTATCATTTTTTAAATATATGGATAGATTAGGCATAGTAAGGCAATTTGGTTGGCACCCATGATCTGACATTGGAGAATGGGACCAAATTCTTATAGCAAGTGGCAAATTTTATATCTCTAAAGTGAAAAGAATGGGTAGCATAGAGGACGTTAAAAAGAGAGA
Organism: Omphalea diandra; assembly: GCA_949677035.1. NCBI lineage: Eukaryota > Viridiplantae > Streptophyta > Magnoliopsida > Malpighiales > Euphorbiaceae > Omphalea > Omphalea diandra. Next base: position 40,324 of record CATIWR010237843.1, on the reverse strand, counting down.
TAAGGACATAATTCAGAGGTTATCACCATAGTTCATTGTTTATAACAACATGGGAGTAAGTATTGCATGAGGTTCACTTAAGATGCTTGATAAAAGAGGAAGTGAGTAAGGTCATGGAAAAGGTCCATGTAGGAATCTGTTGTCCTCACATGAATGGGAAAGCCTTTGGGTAAGAAAATCTTAAGGTTAGGTGGTTTTCACTAGACCATTATGGAGCATAATTGTATTTAAAAAGTCTAGAACTGTCACAAATTTTAGGTTCGTGGCATTCTCAATCACTTGTCTTCGATGGAATTATAGAATCTGACATTGTTATTACAATTTATAGCTTGTAGTACTGACATGTTAAATAAATTAGGCCAACTTCTATAAGGGGGCATAAGTACATCATGGTAGTAGTGGATTACTTCTCGAAGTGGGCAAAAGTTGAATCCTTCAATAAGCTGGGGCGAAAGAAACGACTCAACTCATATTGAAGAATCTTATTTATCGCTATGAGGTACTACACCATATTGTCATATATAACAAAGTGCACTTCTTAGGATAAGGTTATGATAATTCTAGAAAAGTATGGAGTAATCCATCACAAGTCATCGCCTTATAGGCCACAAGCCAATAGGGCAGTTGAGGTAGCAAACAAGAATGTTAAAAATATCCTTACCAAGATGCTGTAAACTTATAAAGACTGGTAAGAGAAGTTGCCTTTCACATTATAGGGGTATTAAACCATAGTTAAAACATCAACATGAATATTTTCGTAGTCCTTGGTATATGGAGTGGAGGCGGTGCGACCAATTGAGATGGAGATGAAGTCCCTACGGGTATTAGTCAAGACAAAAGTTCCAAAGTATCAGTGGGTGAAAAGCAAGTTTTAATAATTGGCCCTATTAGATGAGAGAAGGTTGAAGGCACTTTATGACATCCAATTGTTCCATGTTAAGATGTCTTGCACTTTTAATAGAAGAGTTAAGGAATGCCCAATAAGTGTCGGTGATCTAGTGTTTAAGGCAATCCGACCACAAGTTCAAGATCCTCAAGAAAAGTTCTGGACAGATTAGGAAGGTCCCTATATGGTAAAGTAGCTTTATTCAAGTGGTGATGTGAAGTATCTAATATAGATAGGAATGAATTCTCTAAGCCATTGAACTTGGATAAGTTGAAGAAATATTTCATGCAAGGATGTGAGAAAAGTAAAATAAGTCTACTACATCAAAAATCTGAAAGGTGGTTTAGGCAAAATTAGGGCATAACGAAAAAGAAAAGAAAACAAAATAGAAAAATAGGGAAAGTAAAATAAGCTCCCTAAGTTAAAAACTTAAAAGGGTAGCGTAGGTAAAAATTAGGGCGTAATGAAAAAAAAAAGAACAAAAAGAATGTTTGCTAAGTTGAAAATTCGAAAGGGCAATTTAGGTAAATATTAGGTTATGAAAATAATAATAAACAAAGCTACAGTTGAGAAAGTGTGAACAACCACTAGGGATACTCACTAGAAGATGACAGAATGCAGGACAACAACATTAAAGGAAGCAAAGGTGAACGACATAAAGCATACAGGTCAAAAGCATTGGGCAAGAGAATTAGATGATCTAATCTGCCATTTTTAAGAGTAATGATCATGCATTTAATTAATATATAGTATGCAAAATGTAATGATTCATGTTAAACATAATAGAAGAAGAAATACATTTGCATAATCAAAGCAATCTTTTGTCAAATATTTATTTAAACTAAAATGAAATGCAAGAAGTTATTTTCCCATGTGCTCGTTTGATGTAGAGAATGTTTGATGGATCCAAGCATATATCGCTAATTATAACATAACCAAACCTCAAAATCAACGTCATCGAAGGTAGAAGCCTCCGTAGAGAATATATGATGAATGTAGCAATCAGCCTAGGTGGCCTCTACTTTGCCTAGAAAACACTAGGTCAAAGGTCCTTAAGTAGAAGTAGGGAGGAGACCCACCATGTATTACGGAGCCCCAAGCAGATGATGGACTCTAATCAGAACACAAAAGGTACTGGATGACAATGCATGGATGATCACATAGTCTTCATAAGTCCTTAAGGTACTTTAGTCAGCCCCTACCAACAGATGTTAGAATCAGTAACGTGCGATAGCCATTCAATCCACTTTGCCTTAGTGGTAATAGTTTTAACAAACGATGGTTTGAAAGGTAGAAAATAGCATCCCACATCCATAATCAAGGTAGCCAGCAAGCCCAACTTCTCTTGCAACATATCTAAAAGAAAAAGAGAGAGAAAACTCATTACGTTGAAAAATCGAAAGGGTAGTCTAAGTAAAAATAAGTAACCTATTAGATTGAAAACTCATAAGAGTAGTCCACAAAAAAGTTAGGGCAATAAAATAAAATTAAGAAAAAATAAAGAATAATAAAAAAATGAAAGGCTACAAGTAGGATATGTACCTGAAGAAATATGGAACTCTTAGAGAAAGAATTATTGACACTAAGGGACACCATATTCAAACCAACGATGGTATCGCCAAGGATAATCTAAATTAGAGTTTTTCTAATCTAAATTTCTTAAATAAGAGGCATAATTCACAGATCTACCTTTTTGTCATCTCTTCAGAGCATAAATTCTCCCATTATAGTCACTATGATATGTGTTTATGTCACAAAAGGATAAAAAGCAAGAAAGATAGACAAAATAATCTTCTTCTCACCTAGGGTGTACATGGGTACCTCATTATATCACAAATCAAACAACTCCATCATTTTCTAGATATGTAGATAATTCAGGCATAGTAGGGCAATTTGGTCAATACCTATGATCTGACTGTCAAGAATGACACAAAATTCTTCTAGTAAGGGGTAGATTTTAATATCTTCAAAGTGAAAAGAATCAGCAGTGGGGTCTAATAAATCATAAAATGCTCAAAGAATATCCAAGTTGAGTTAGAATGATAAGAGGTATCAGAGTGCTTCGAAACATGCCTAAGGTAGATTAGATCAATTATGGGGTGGGCAAGACTTCAAAAATTCTTTGGCCATCTTGGAAAGGTAAAAGTATCATACATTAGCATGAAAATCGAGTAAAGGGTATTTATATAGAAGAAAGAGAAGGTAGATAGTGCATGACAATTGTGTATACTAGTACATGGCTATGCAGATTGTTTAAGCTATCTATATAGAGAGTTTGTAGTCAATATAGGCAACTTAATTGGTTTGTATAACCAACTTTTCTTATAGAATTTTGAGCATAACCTCCTATGCATTTTAGATGTTTAGATTACTTCGTACCTGTTCTAAAAGGCATGTACATGTGCAAATAAGTAAAGATAATACAAACATATTTAACGTGTAAATCCAAAGCCTGAATCAAAATTAAACATTTATTTTTAAAGAAAGTGTATTAGAGTTTCACAAAAATGTAGATAGTATTACCATAAATAATACCATAAAAGTCCTAACTATTCAAATATGCATATAGACAGATAAGGGCTTATAAAATGACCCAAATAACTATCCTACAGTATCAAAAATCAACAATTCAATAAGGTGCGAAGAAGAAAAGAAGACTACAATTCTAAGAACTAATAAGGCCTTAGGTTGCTTAATCCTCTTCACCTCTAAAAGCATACCCTTTATCATTCCTCTTTGAAGCAATGAACTCATCGAAATTCAAGGGAGCTAGTGATGCCATTGGCTTGATCTTAGTCTCTATTGTTACCAAGTGCTGCTCCATGTACCACAACTCTTGAGTCAAGTGTTGGACCATCTCTTGCAAGGTGCGTGAGGGTTATGATGGATAGGATATAAAGTACACACATAAGCACAATCATAAGCATGCATCTATGATTTGTATTCTTTTTATTACTAACCTCAACCTTTTAAATTTACTAGATCACAGTCCTCTTCAATGCAATGATCAAGTCAACCATCATCTCACTTTATATGTAAGGGATTCGTAAAAGAGACGTCATCCAACCATGAACAATCAAACAAAAGTAGATTATGCAAAAAGCATAATCATGGTGATACTCATACAAGTGTTGTCAGCACATTCAAAGATACACACTAAATGGGTGATCTCTATAGCCACATCGAATTGGTCTGTGACATCATACAAGACTTAACTATATTGTTTGAAAAGGGGTCAAGCACATCTACTACCATTGGCTTTAGTCTTCTGACTTTAAAAATAATAGGCCTACTTATAGTCATGGATGGTTAGAGTGGGCTCTATAGGCCTCTGTTTAGAGTATACCATCGTCGCTTAAGCCCTATGGTGTAAGACCATCCAAGTATGGACCTTATTATAAGGGAACATTATAATAGTTGCCTCCATCATAAGGATCATCCTAAAGAGTGTCTTAGCCATTCAGGTCCTATAGGTAATACCACCCACTAGAAGCCGGTCCCTTAGCATAAATCACAATAACCCATGGACCTCTTCCTCCTTCTTTAGCTCTATTGCCTAGAACATTATTAAGGATAGATGTTGAGGAATCAATTACATGTCTAGCTCCTCATGCCATAATAGGGTCTGCTCCCTATATACTAGTCTTGAAAAGAGGGCCCTACCAATAAGCATTGCTTAATGCAATGGTCCTTTTCCTTGACCACCTTGGGTTGCCATGCGATAGCGAGCCCTCTCTAGTCCAAGTATAACTATCAAAAGAATAAAAAATCAAGATTTTATCAGTATAGGTATATAACCAAAATCAATAAATAATATAAGGGACTAATTTTAAATCTTTTTTGCAGGGTAGACATACTTGATATAGGGTAATCGTGTTCAAGGAATTATTCTTGATCTTGATCGATGACTCTTAATGGTATGTAAAACACCACCTTTTGAATTTAGGGTACTTATTGTCTACATCTGGCAAAAGGTTGCCACTACTAGTAAACCTAGCTTAATAGCCTAAATTTATAAAAAAAGTACATCAATTCAATAATGATGAAGGCAACTAATAAGTGAGTAAAAATAAGGAAGTTTAGTGTTACTTATAATAAGCATACACTAGGCACCTTGCATGTACGATAATCACCAACAACATTGATAGAGGAATCAATACAAACATGCGAGTGTCAAAGACCCCTATTCAAAGTGGTGGATGAGCCCTAAATCACTCGATCGTTGACAATAAGCAGATCTCGATCACGTTTGAAAGGTTTATAAAAATGACCCTAATAGACTATATGAAAGGAAACATCAAGCCAACTAATCAATCACCTCCTCTGGACTATCATTAGTAGCAAATAGGGCAATCACCTTTAAGATTGACTACTCAAAAGAGAGAATCCCTTTTGTTTGGGGACATAGCCAAGGAGATGATCATACATAGTCTCTCTAAAGCACCAGGTAGTGCATGTTAGCGTCTTTGGATAGAGGAATCCTTAAGAAAGAGAACCCTATCAGGTAGGTGAAGTCCTTAGGCATAATGGTCACTTTCCCAATTTGTGATAGGTGGAAAGTGTGGGTAGCCAACACCTGCATCATGGTGGAATTGCCCTGCGAGGCCCTATTTAGAAGCATCCGAAGGAACAATAGGAGGGTAATCTCTTTAAGTAAGTAATGAAACGAGCCAGTAGTTCCTAAAACCAAACTCAAACAAGGATACAAATATGCCTTCCTTACTAAAAAAGATGTCATCCTGCAAAAGGCAAAATTCAATTTTTGTAGAAACCAAAATAAATAATAAAAGAGAAGGATCAAAATAAGCAATAAAAAGAGGCATCAATATGATAAGATAGTCTATGTATAATCACATAAATCTAGAAATAATATTAATCGAGACAAGAAGTACAAAATAATAAAAATGAGATTGACAATTTTAGGTATATGAGATATACAATTTCATGAACACTAAAGTAATATTCCATATCTTTTCATGTGTATGTATTTATGAAGTACAAGGAAAAAATAAAAAAGGAAATAGTTGACCCTGAATATGACAAGGACAATTTGTAAAATTTCATGGAAAATTATGAAAATTAATTTTTTCTAAAAAATTTCACAAGGATCCTAGATTTGATTCAACAATTGGGCACACAGGATCCATAAAATTAGCATAATTTAGCTCAGGCATGACAAAAAAATCTGCAAAATAATAAACTAGAATAATAAATAAATCATTCAAATTCATAAATAAGTGTTTAGATTTTTACAGCTATCCTGTAAATTAATTTCAATAATTTTTGCATAGGTTTTCAAAAATCAATAAAAACATTCAAATCAAGGTAAAAAAATTAATTGGCAAGCAAAAAAATAAAGAAAAATCTCAAAATTTAAAGGGTAAGTGTCTTATGGCTAGTTTTAAATATTTTTAAAGCTAACTTAGTACTCGTATGCAGAAGGCAATTCCAATATAGTGCCTAAAATCTAAAGTGTTGAAAGCAAAAAGTAAATAAAAACTCAAAGAGTAAGGAAGTGGGATACCATATAGAAGCCATTTTAGCCAAGTGGTAATATAAATCGTAGACCATCAAAGCATCACGACATGCCTCGAAGCCCTCCAACATGATCTACGATGACACTCATGTTAAAGAAGAAGCTGATGGAAAGTGTAGGCAGCCTTCAACTACCCTAGAATGTCGTAGATAATAGCCTCAGCCTCTGGGAAGTCAGTGATGATATCAAATATAAGGTTGTCAAATTCAGCCATTGAAAACTTTATGAAGCAAAGGAATTTAAAAGGCCAAATCCCATAAAAGATTTCTAGTGAGAGAAAGAAGAAAGAAGTAAGAAAGTGTGCAAATCAGCATTAGCCTAGCTAAGGAGGTGGTTTGTACAAATAAGACTAATCTATATAAATAACTAATAACCCTTCGCATAATGTGATTTTCTATCATACTATTTTACGTATGAGGTTCATTAAGTTGGCTACAAAGACAAGTCATATATCTGTATAAGCAATTAAAGATTGATAGAAAAGAAAGAGGAAGGGAAAGAAATGCTCTAAGGTAGAAATGACCAAACTAACCAATCTCAAAAAATGTAATTCTAACCTCAAGAATATCTATCAAATTATCGAATTATCCTTAAATGCCATGATTAACCCTCCTAAGGACAATAAAGAGATCTCCAAAGTGAAATCCACATTTTAAAAGTTGTCCCTAACCAAAGACACATACCTAACAAAATCAAATTCATAATAGCTTTTCCAACATGAGTGCATCTCTAAGATAGCCAAAAGGGCTATAGATATAAATTCATCCCTAGGATGCCAAAAGGGCAATTATGACTCCCTATGATGCTAGAAGTGACATGTAATCACCTTAAAGAAGACTCCTGAACCTTGCTTCTCTATTAAAAGGGTTGAGACACTTCAAACAGATTCAAGAATATTAGTAGTTATAAGAAGATTATTATAGACATACAATTAGATCTAGTACTTCACAAATTTATTACCTACTAGAAAGTTGCTAAAACCTCTAGTATTTGCTATAAAGTTGCTAGGAAGGCCAATACCTATTAGAAAGCTATTAAAAGCATATAAAACACATTGGTACCTACTAAAGAGCTGCCAAATCAAACTTTAATAGTTGCTCGAAGAGTTGCTAAAGAATTGTATTCTTTGGTATCCTTTATAATGTTTACATTTCTACATTGCTTTGTTGAGTCTTATTTAAATGGTCATTTCTCGACTGTTATTTTTCAAGCCCTATAAAGTAGGGGCAAACTATGAGCATTATATTTTGGGCCTTAGGATTCAAGCCCAATGATGAAACTATTAGAACTATTCTCTATAATGTAAGGGAAAGTTGCAAATAAAGGATAATAAAGGCCTTGACAAGCCTTAGATCAAGCCCCAAACCATATGCAAGCCTACCAAGGCCCAACACCTAATTTTACCAACCATTATTTAAATGGCTATATAGCCAAGTATAAAATCCTAGCTAGGAAAATATTATAAAAATTTGCCCTTATAAAACCTTTGGTTGAATAGCCAATCTCTTGGTTGTACAGATTAATATGAAACCCTAATTCTAAAATATTATTAGCTATTGTCTATTATGGCATGAGAATAAAATGAAAATAGGGCTTTTCTAGTTATAGTATACCTTTCAATCATCTATAAATACCACCTCATTTGAAGAGGATGGAGAGGCTTGGAAACCCTATAGGTGCTCCATTTAAATCTCTACTCAAATACCTTAGACACATAAAATAAAAGCCTAACATGTCCATTAAAAGATTCAAGGTATAATCAAGGTAGTTCTACTTTGCATTGTACATTCCCATGGAATTTTGGGGGATAATGTTAAACTTAAGTGCCTCAGAAGGCATTAACAATATCCAGATGCATCCTAAAATCCCTCTCCCTCTTTTATTCTTCCTCTTTTCCTTTCTTCATTTTCTTTTAGAAAACTCAGTTTAGGTGGGTTGTACAAATCTTTAGTGGTCTACACAAACCACCAAGAAGGCTATACAAACCACTTATTAGTCTATACAACCCTTTTTTTCTGAGGATAGTTTGAGAAAAACCTTTTATTCTCCATCTTAGTTCTTCTTCTTTATATGGTTTCTTAAGGTACCTTAGGAGTTCAAATAATAGAATATAGGGCAAACCTCAAGGTTTATGACCCATATTCCTTTAAATATTATACAAGGATCAAAGTTTTAGTCTTATTCCCTAAGTTTAATGTTTTTGGTTTTGATTCCTTTATGCACCATTTTCTTTATCTTATTTTTGAGTATTATATTTTAGGAGTTTTAGAAATGATTGAGTGAAGGATTATAACTCCTTATGACCTCACAAGCTTATTCTTTCTTTATCATCCATGGCTTAGTTGTTATTTCTTTTGTTCTCACCATAAAGAGTGATTACAAGCTCCCTAGCTTGTATACTCTTCTTTTTATTTTGGGTGATTATATTATTGTAATTAGGGAGAAAGATCAATTCTTGACGACTAACCATTATGCTATGTCTCATGCTTACCATCTTATACAAATCTTTGGCCTTATGATTATTTCTTTTTGATTAACGTCCTAACGTTCAAAAGTGGCAAGTGGTGTTCATGGATGCTTAGCTTTTTAGAAGCAATATGGAGGAAGGTTCAATAACCCTTAGGATCCCACTTGTTAAGACTTTGGCTTACTCTATAAACTTCCTCCAAAGTGCATTTGCATTTCATATTTATGTTTCCTTCCTTACGATTCATGTGTTGTGCTTTATTTATTATTGTTATTGCAACTATATGATTCATGTGATGTTGGGATGTTATTGACTTTGGACTTATTATTTGTTTTGGTCCTCTTGACTTAGAGATTTGGGTGAGATCTTTTCGTTAAGTGCATTTTATTATGACTTTTATCTATTTGTCTTCTTTTTATGAAGATCACCAACTTGTGTTATCTTTGTGTGTAGGGCGCCATGTGAGTGTATGCTAAGCTTGAATATACATACTTGAGATTATTTGTTATGCATGACCTCCACTTTAGATGTTGGAGGTACCCTCTTCCCTAGTATATGGTTGTATTGCTTCAATGAATTGCTTGAATAATGTTTGATTGGATGTGCTAAAAACATGCCTAGGGGTGTTAACTGAACTAATTAATAACAAAGATTAAATGGTAAAAGTGAACCAAAAATGCTCAAAGGTCGAATCCTTAAATATAGTGATTTTAGGGTGCCTCACCTCTTCACCAAGATACTAATTTGCAAACCCAATCTCTATTGGGATAAAGATGAATTGAGCCTTCTAAATGATTTAGATAGGTTCAAATTTTTATCTTTACTAGAATTCTTGTCTCGATCAAAGTCATGTGGTGACTCAACACTACAAATAGGGATGAGACCAATGTATGGTCCTACCTTGTTCCCCTATTAGCCATGAATTATAAAAAGGCTTTAATCTTATATGAGGCCTGTAGGATCCCTTATTGATCCAAACACGAACCATAATTAGGGGTTATTACTAATGTATGACCTATATCTTATCAATCCCCCGTTGATCGATAAAAGAATGGAGTCGCAAGCAAGATTTCACATGTTCGAGCGCAACCTCGAAAATTCATCTACCATTCACATCAGCCCTCTAACAAGTGGTAAAGTTGATTCTATATTTTGATGATCATTCTAATAGTAAGTGAAGATCCAATAGCCATTATTGTATGTATTGAAAGAAATCTTGTGTCTTGTTAGGCATTTAAAAGTGAGGTGGGATGTTGGTAGCTCATTTAGGCTAACATTTTACAGAGAATTTTGTATTCCAAGGGTTGTTCTATCATCTTGGTAAGTACACTTGTGTTTAGCTTGGGTTTTTTAGATTCATTATAGTCTTGGAATGGTAGGGGTTTTAGTCATTTCACTAAATTCAATCAAAAGGGTTTGCCCTGGGTTATAGGTCTACCTTTTATTTTTCCTTTTGTTTGGTTATTTAATGGTCTATACAAATAAGATTATGTCTATGTAGACATTTAATTTAAAATTGCAGAGGGATAACAACATTTTAAGATTACAAAAAGGCACTAGTTGTTTGTATAGACAACATGTTGTTTATGTAGACAATACGTTGTCTCTATAAAAACCTCAATATACAAACCCTTCTAATAGGCTGCAAGCCTCATTCTTTTATTTTCTCTTATTCTCTCTTTTTTCTCACTCCAAAATTATATAAACTTAGATATTTTAGGTTTATTCGATTCAAATTTATGACAACCCATTCTGATGCACCTATGCATGATTTCCATGACTCTCTAACTAACTTCCTCGAGGAAGATGACCTCTTATATGATGAGCTAGCGATCTTTATCATAATTCATCGATTCGATTCAATGTCGCCCATCAAGCATGCCCTTCTTAAGATGTGTTCAAAGGGTCTTAAGTCGAGCATGGAGGCATATATTATTTATGATCTCTACTCACACTTGATTGACACTACTTTTGGAATGATAGATCATCGAACTTTACCTTTTTATTTTTAATATATTTGTTCTTTTACTTTTTTCTTTCAAAACTTTCAAATTTTAGGCACTACCACTAATCTTGATGTTCATGCAAAATTAGGCCAGCTTTTAAAATTAGATTAGCTCATAGGGCACTTAACTATGGGATTTTGAAATTATTTATTGATTATCTATTTATCTCATAGGGCACTTAACTATGGGATTTTGAAATTATTTATTGATTATCTATTTAGCTCATAGGGCACTTAACTATGGGATTTTGAAATTATTTCTTGATTATTTGTATGATTATTGTCTCATTTTTCATGCTTATTCCATTTTCTCAATTTTTGCACATTAAAATTATCTAAAATTAATTACAAAGTTATTTTAGAAGAGTATAATGCATATCCATAGAACTTTGAAATTTTTATTTTTTGAACTTATTAACATTTTGTTGAATCTTGTCGAGCTTTGTAAATTTACAAATTTTGAATTATTTATGGATTGATTTTGCTAGTTTTATGTATTTTTGTGAAATTTTATGGATCAATTTATTTTTCACAATTTTTGTCTAATTTTTGCAAAGTAACATCTGCAATGCTTATGAATTTGATATTTTTATAGTGCTTGTTCTTCCAATACTTGAGCTTTGTCTTGTGTCTCCTACATTTTTGTACAAAAAGACTATATTAATCTAAAAAATTATTTAGATTGATCTTGCCCATACCTTAGGGGTTTTTTCTCATGATGTTTATCTAGAACTTTGCGTCTAATTGTAATTTTTTATGCTTTCTAAATTTAAATTTTGCCTATATCTGCACGTGAAACATCAGAAATTAGTTTCTTGTACAAGCTTTCATATAATATCCATACCTAAAGTTTGTGATATATATTGTTGGCTTTTAGCTTAAGCTGATATGTTTTTCTTTTTCTTTTTTTTTTTTTTATGTTTGTATTGAACTTCATGCATAATTGAGATTTTTCACATTCTTTGATTTAACTTGTATTTTACGTATTTCTACATGGAAAAATGTAAAATGGTTTCTTGTTAATTGATTTTATGTATGTTATATGTAGCTAAGGTGTTGCATCACTATAATTTTGATTTTTTGGCTCTCTAGCATGAGCTGCTTCTGATTTTTGTGTTTGCTTCAATTTTTCTTGTATTATTGGTCATGGCTATCTCTCTTTTTATTCACATTATGTTATTTTAACTCTTTTTCCTTTTTTTTAGCAAAGTAAGTTAGTTGTACTACCATGTATATTGTTTGTACAACCATCTTAAGCTTTTTAGTGGTTTTTGCATTGGGCTTGCTTGGGTTTTATAAGATGAGTTTAGGTTTGGTTTAAGCTTGATCCAAGTTTCCTCCTGAACCTTATTCCTTCCTTTTCAACCTTTTCCTCACACTTTAGAAAATTGATTGTATCTCATCGTAGGGCTTGCATCCTAAGGCCTAAAATCTAATGCTCTTAGTTTGCCCCTACTTTGTGGGATCTGAAAATGATATTTGAGAAATAACCATTAAACAAAGCACAACAAGGCAATATTGAAATGTAAACATTAAAAAGAAAAATGAAAGATATAACTCTTTAGTAACTTCTACAATATGTACTAAAGTCTTTTAGATGTCATAACAACTCTCAAATAGGTATTGAGTTTGTTCTAATAGGTTTCTAATAAGTACCAGTGTTAATTGTATTTCTCTAGCAACTCTTAAGTAGGTACTAGGTTTATTAGTAGCTCTTAAGTAAATATTAAGCTTGTTTTGGCAATTATCTAGTAGGTACCAATGTCAATTATATATTTTTAATAGCTTTCACAAATAGGTACCAGGTGTCGTGATGGGAATTTTTAGGTAGTCATTATGAGTAGATTGAGGTTCAACAACCTTCTAGCAAGTATTGAAGCAAGTTTCCTACTTTTAATGGCCATTTTGGTTGGAAAAATTTATCTAATAAGTCTTTTAGCATCAATTAGGGAAGATTTTGTGTCACAGTAGCCCTTATGGCATTTATTGGGGATCAATAGTCATTTTGGAATGAAAATGGTTCAAGAAGCTTCCTAACAATCATTAAGGATGATCCTTCTTTCCTTACTTAATTATCTTGGTGTGGATTTGTTCAATAGCTCTTCTAGCATCCATTAGGGATAAATCTTCAATATTCAGGGGAAAATTTATAATTTCTACAAAATTTTAGAGGTTTTGACTAATAATATAAGATCATAAAGGCTTAGGGGCAATTTAGTCATTTCATAATGGGCTTTCCCCCTTTTTCCTTTCTTCATTCCCATATCCATCTATATGGCTTTAATGGTCCGTACAAACATGTAGCTTATCTATATTGCCAACTCAAATAGGGATGTAAAAGGCAGTGTAATTTCTTGACGTGGAGTGGCATTAAATATTTGTATAGACAAGGCTTATTTGTACAGACAACCCCCTCTATATAAGGGGTTGTAATTGGCACTAACACATTTGTGTTATTCCTCTTCTTCTTTATACTTTCTCTCACTACAAACTCTCTAGACTTAGCTTTCAAGGTTTCTTTTGCTTGGAGTTTCGATGACGAACTTTGACAATACGATGCTCAATGCTTTTATCAATTTTTTTTAAGGGTGACATCATTGTCTGTGAACTTTGGCGACCCTAAAGAACTTTTTGGCCTTCAATTTTATGCCTTCCCTTATGCATCTTGCCCAAGGTCGTGCTGAAGGGCCTCGGGACCTGTTGGGACATACTGATCATGTACAATCTTTATTCTCAACTAGCCAATGCAGCTTCAGGCATGGTAGTCCCTCTTTCCCTATTTTTCTTATTTTAATTGTTTTATTTATTTTCTCCTTTCTATTTTTTTTTTCTTCATTTGGCACTTTTGACTTCTTAAGCATTGCCTTAAAATTATATTTTGCATGTCAACATTAGGTAAGTTCTAAAAATAAATTAGATTATAAGACACTCGCCTTTAGAATTTTTCGAATTTTTTGCTGGCTACCCTTTAGCTAGTTGTCTCGATTTGCATGCTTTTATTTATTTTGATCCCTACACATAAAAAATTACTTTACTTAATTATTGAAACAATTATGGGACATTAAAATGCATACATTTGAGGCTTGGCAATTTATTTTTGAATTTATATGCTAAATTTGCTTGAATTATGCTAATCCTTATGAATTTCTGTGGATATTGTGATTGACCCAAAATTAGGAAATTTGTGAAATTTTACAAATAAATTTATTTTTTTGTAATTTTTTGCAAAATTTCGCAAATTGTTTGCTACATTGCTTGTGATTTTGTAATGGTACTGTGGGCACTTCTCATTGTTGGAGTTCAATAATTTCTTATTTTTACAATCTTATTCTTTATTATGTATTATATGTACCTATGCATAAAATATGCAAAATTTATTATTATTTTACATCAAATTATATGCTTTTGTGTACCTAAAATTTTAGATTTGTGTTTTCTTCTTGGGTTGGACTGTTTATTAAACGTTTTTCTCAATTTCCATATACATTTGAGATTTTCTCCACTATGATGATATTTTGCCTCCCTATTTTCTAATCATATTTGTTTCTTCCTTTATTTTAGTCATGTAATTTTGACTACTTATGTTTCTTTATAGGATGACATCTCCTTTAATAAGGGAGGCAAGATCGTCACACCAGTAAGGATTACGCTTAAGTGACTACCTCAGTGTGTGACAATACACCTAGAGGAGATTGGGTTTTTGCCCTTTCTACAGGCACTTTCGAACAGTCCTCTATGGAGCGATGCGATAATAATACAGGCCTTAGTAGAGTAGTGGATAGATACCACACACACTTTCCATATACCTTAGATTGCAGAGATAACCTTCATTCTTAAGGATTTTATGTACATAATAGAGATCATGGTGCTCTGGGATTCTGTTGCCCACTAATATAAAAGTTTACTATCCAATCTTGTAAAGAGATTATGTTTATCACCTTTTCAAGTGTGTCTTTAGCACTAAGGGAACCTCACCTTTGAGTGCTCTAGCCAGAAGAAAGAGGCTCTTGATGCTATAACTGAAAGTTTCAGGAGTTGATCGATCAAGTGGCCTATTATTTTCTCTTACACAGTCTCTCGAGGACTTTGTTATCCAACCTTAGAGAAACATATTAGATTTGTGTTCTACCAACCCTTAAGGACTAGGGTTAGTCCACTACTTTGATTAGAGTTCCACTGTGATAGCTCACTTGTATTGCTATTTAGATCAATGTTGTTATGCATTATTATACATTAGTGATGTTTGGCAGGTTCTTGAGGTAATTAGCCTACTTGAACTTATTTTTATTTATTTTCCTTGTCTTTTATTTAGCTGACGATGTGTCTTTGATAGGCTTGGACTATAATGTTCAACTAAGCCTTATTTTGATGATCACAAACACATATAAGAACTAACCTTTGTCCAAGTTATCTGTGTTAATTGTTGAAGGTACGTCAATTCATTGAAACATGATGATTGGAGAAAGAGTTATGATTGGAAACTCTAAGTATTAAGAAAGTAAAGATTAAACAAACTAAGCTTGACAGTATAATAGGTATTACCATAATTCAATATAAGTTATGCTCTAGCAACGAGCATTGAAAGAACTCAACAGGCATTGGAATATCACCCTAGCATGAGCAAAGTCTTTTAGAACTCACAATAGGCGTTGTCATCTACTCTAATAGGCGTTGAATAACTTAAACACATGAGTTATGCATATTGAACCTAACAACGAGTGTTATAATTTTGCAATGAGCGTGGTTCTTGATTTCTTAATAGGCATTGCATTTTTGTAATAGGTATTGGACTAAGTGACTTGAATTGAGAAAAACTCTCAATATCTTGAAATGATCATTAGTAAAGCTCCTTAGATTGAGCTAAAGTTTTTGGACCCTCCAACAAAACACTCTCAATAATGCAATAAGCATTGAAGATATTCAATAGGCATTAAAAGTTGACCAATAACTAATGATGTACTGTTGAAGATCTTGGAAAACAGAACATCGAGTTCACACCTTCTTGGAAATCTACCATGAGCATTGTTCATATCTTAACAAGGGTTTATATTGAAGTCCAGCCGACATTGATAATATCCAATAGCCATTGAAGTTAGTTGAATAAATGAATGAGAAAGTTAAATGAGGAGCATTGAGACAAACTTTTCTCTAATAGCACTCCCAATAGGCATTTCATTAGTACCAATGATCGTTGAAGTCTTAGTTTGCTTGACAACCACTTATTTTCATGAAATCAATGATGGTTGATAACTCAATGGCAGGCATGAAGATTTTTCAATAGGTGTTAAGTGTTTACATTTGTAATATGAAGTGACAGCTTTTTGTCTAACGGCTAGTTCTTTGTTTCAACCCATAAAAAGACTCTCTCTCAACAAAAATAAATAGAAAAAACTATTCCATTAAATGAGTATTCTATTGTGAAAGCTATTTTCAAATAAATAGAGTGAACCAAGAGTGATCTATCAAGAAAATCATTGTTTAAAGATTGCAAGTGTTAACTTCAAAATAGTTTTTGAAAAATAAGCTTTCAAGGTATTTTCTCAATACTTTTAACCATATCAAGCAAACTTTATGAGTGTACTTTAAAGTGTTTTATTGCTTGAGTGAGAGAGTTATCTTCATCTTTCAAGCTATATTTTGTTTGAGGAAACTCTTCGTTAAAAGATCTTAAAAACCATATTTTATGAAAGTTTTAAGGTAGTACCTAAAAACTACTTTGGGATAAGGTTTTAGTAGCACCCGTAAGTCTACTTGTAACAGCTTGGTAATGCATAAAAACTTCTATTGTAAGGTGATTGATAGCAACTTAAGCTATCTTGATAGTGAAAGCTATTGTGGTAATACTAAAGGAGAGGATGTAATGACCATTTGCATTTACAAATCATGGCATTCATGTCCGAAAATACAAACACATAAAGGTTTGTTCATCGTACACACACAATCCAACATATATTTGATGTACATATATGTTAACTAATGATAAAGGCTAGTGACTATAAACATGTTCCTATATAGATATATGTACATGACACAAGGAGAGCGGGAGTTGGAATTCAGCCGATGACCTGTAGTCCATGTGTCTCTATGCATAAACTCTAAGCACCAAAGTATCCAATCCCTATGTTTCAGTATCTGAAAAATACAATAATGATTTAGTGAGTCGCAACTCAATGAATAAAAATAATATTCAAATTCTTATGCAAAACCAACAATCAAATATCATAAGGATACATTACAAATATAAGAATTGATTATGAAAGTGCAAATGCAATAGGTTGATTTTTGTCTTGACCTTGTAAGGTAAACATTGCTCTCGGAAATTCATGCGATTCAAGTGATATTTGATTTTGCTAGCCAATAGATAAAAAGTGGATCATTTGATCAATAACATGTGCCAATAGGATATATTGGTCCCTTTTCCACTTGATTTGCAAGTGTTTGACAAGCCGGTCATAACATCCTTTTAGTTCCATATGCAAGTGTTCAGTCATAATGGTATACCAAGTAATCATTAAGAGCATATAATTCTCACTTGACTTGTATTCATATGTAAAGTGTAACAATTCAATCTCATATACATGTAATAGAACATAATCATATTATAAAATTATCACACATTCACAATAGAAATTAATTATGGTTTTTACTCACCTTTTGATGTGATCAACCCTCATGGCAGGTTTGGTTCTCTCTCTAGGGCTTCTTTAAAGTGTGGAGACCCTAACATTTGATACATACATGGTTATAAGTATGTCAAAAATGATTATAAATGCTTGGTATGCAATTATGGCATGATCCATGTAGATGGACCTAGTGTTTTTGCATAGTTTCCTTATATAGCAACTTGACATTGCTACACTCTCATAATAATAATTCTTGATATACTTATCCAAATGATTTCATTTTTTTTAAAAATAAATTATACACATAATGATACAATATATTTGAATTTCAAGTCAATATAAGACATAGAAAAATGTCGTGAATTTTTGAATTTGGTCTTGTTCTAATGTCATATCAGTCTGAGTATGTCTTACATTCTTAGGTATATCTCAAATTTTACAAATCAAATTGCAAAAAAGATTTATCAATAATTACAAAACACATAAAATAACATTTTTCATGTTTTACTCTTTGTATAATTCAGTGTATAAAGTCACCAAAACAAATGACAAATCTCAGGGTAAGAAGGTTTTCAACATGGTGATAATCAGTCACGATGAAGGGGAAATATCTCAACAACCATGCTAAATTTGGCAAAAATATTTTATAGGAATGTAGATAATATATACATATACAACTTTTAAGTTTAACATATCACCATATTCCATATTTGTGGCCATCAAATTCTTAAAAAAGAAAATTATAAGATTGATAAGGTTTCATCTGGGTATAGGTTCATTCACTATCAATGAGCCATATCTCTTTCCACATAATAAATAAATCAAAACTGCTTTAAAAGTATTTAGAGAGTATAAAATCCTACAAATTTCATGTTTTACACCTTGTCTAAATCTATATATAAAGTCATCAAAATATATGAAAAAAGAAAGACTGAGGTGATTTCTATTGGTTGTGAACCATCACTAATTAAGGAGTCATATCTACTTACACACACGAAATCAAGCAAAAATATTTCACATGCATTTATATGGGGCATAATTCTACAACTTTCATATTTTACACTTTCCTTAATTCCTCTTCTAGGGTTATGAAATTGTAGGTACAACAGGCTACTCTAACAACAAAACAAACACAGACAACTCTTGTTTCTCTTGAATTCCAACTTCCATACATGAGTTCTACCTCAAATACACCATAATTCTCACTAAATATGCATGACTAACATGTCATGAGGGGTTAATTTCATGTGAGAAAAATATAAATTAACTTACCTATTTTTCCAAAACTAGAAAACCTTAGGAATCTTTCCTAGGCAGCTCATTCTTCTCCCTCTCTTTATTTTTCTTCTTCTTCTTCTTCTTCTTCCTCTCTTTATTTCTTCCTTAGCTATGTCTTTCTTCTGTTGTCCCTCACATCTAACTTATCTATTTTGTTCCTAAAGGATGAAAAATTCCACTTGTAAACCTATTATAACAAGACAAAATCATGGCATTTCATTTCCATTGGTTAAAAGTTTATTTTTCCTCTTTTAGTCCCTCTTCTTCACTCCTTCATCAACTCCATCTATCTCTTAATCCAAAAATGCTCCTTATACTTTTAAATAAGCTATAAAACACCATTATTTATTATGCTATAAAATGCACACAACATAAGATAATTTTCCATGCAACTATACAAACATTACATATATGTTCAAGTGTCCCAAATGCAATGGTGCTAGTGTCATCGTTGTGCTTATACAATTCACATATCTGAATGATCATTCATCCAATGCATATATTCATATAGGATTTAAAATCATTTTTGAAATGAATATGTTCATGTGATAATGCCAATGAATATGGATAGGGATGTTACATTTCTTCCCCTCTTATAAAGAATTTTGTCCTCAAAATTCAATACCTATAAACAAATGTGGATATTTTTGTTTCATGTTCTCTTTGATTTCCCATGTAGCCTTTTGTTGTGAGTGGTTTCTCCATAACACCTTAACCAAAGGGATTTCTTGATTTCATAATTGTTTTGTCTTATAACCAATGATTTTCACTAGTTCTTTAATGTAACTTACATCATCTACAATTGTTATTATTGGATCCCTAAGTATATGTGTAGGATAAGACTGATACTTGCTGAGTATACCTACATGGAATACATCATGAATCTGAGCCATCTTTGGCGATAGAGCCAACCTGTAAGCCAATGGATCGATTCTTTCTAAAATCTCATGTGGTCCTATGTATCGAGGACTCAGTTTTCTCTTCTTACCAAATCGAATTATTCCTTGCCATGGTGAAACTCGAAGGAACACTTTGTCTCCCACCTCATATTTCATTTCTCTTTTATATTGGTCTGCATAACTCTTTTGCTTATCTCGTGCTACTTTAAGTTTGCTCTTAATTACCTTCACCTTGTCTATAGTGTATTGCACTAGTTTTGGCCCTTTTAAAACACGCATCCCTTATTCATCCCAATAGATTAGACTTCAACATTTTCTTCCATATAGTGCTTCATATGGTGTCATTTGTATACTGCTATGATAATGATTATTATAAGCAAATTCAATTAAATCAATATATTCATGCCATGCACCTTTAAACTCTATCACATAAGCTCGAAGCATGTCTTCAAGAGTCTGAATTGTCCTTTCTGACTGCCCATCTGTCTGAGGATTAAAAGCAATACTAAAACTCAACTTAGTACCCAAAGCATGTTGCAAATTGACCTAAAATCGAGATGTAAATAGTGGGTCTCTATATGATACAATCGACACTGGAATGCCATATAATCTGACAATTTTATCCATATATTTCTTCACTAAGTGCTTAAGTGAACTACCCCATCGAATAGGCAAAAAGTGAGCTAACTTAGTTAGTCTATCAATGATCACCCATATAGCATCGTTCTTTCTCAAAGTCCTCGGTAACCTATATACAATGTCTATGGTTATTCTTTCCCATTTTCATACTAGAATCGTCAATGGTTTCAATTTTCCAGTTGGTGCTTGATGTTCTGTTTTGATCTGTTGACAAGTAAAACATGTTGAAACATAGGTTGCTGCATCTTTCTTCATTTTAGGCCACCAAAAGTGAGATTGCAAGGTATTATACATCTTAGTCATTCCTGGATGCATGGCATATGGAGCATTAAGTGCTTTTTCTAGGATTTATCTTTGCAAGTTATCGACATTAGGCACACAAATACGAGAACCCAATATCAAGGCACCATTTCAAATATGAAAATTTCCATGTCTCTCACATTTTAGCATTTTAATCATTTTATGTAACTTTGGATACTTACCATGTGCTTCTTTAAGTTGATCATGCAACATTAGTCTCACTTGAAAAGTAGCAATCAATACCCCATTCTTTTGTATGTTTAGCTTCATATTCATACTTTATAATTGAACTATATAAGATAATCGAAATACCTATAAATGAGCTACACCGCTTCTTGATTTCCTGCTTAAATCATCAGCAACTGCATTTGCCTTCCCTGGGTGATACTCAATGGTGCAATCATAATCCTTTAGCAGTTTTAACCATCGCCTCTGTCTCATGTTTAATTCTTTTTGGCTCATTAAATACTTCGAGCTATTATGATCTGTAAATATCTGAAAAATGTCTCCATATAAGTAATTTCTCTATATTTTTAAAGCAAACACAACGGCTGTAAGTTTTAGGTCATGTACCGGGTAAGATAATCATAAGGTTTTAGTTGTCTACATGTATATGCAATTACCTTACCATACTGCATTAAAACACATCCTAAACCTTGATGAGAGGCATCACTATATACTACAAATCCTCCATTACCAGTAGAAATGTCGAACACTAGAGCAAATGTCAATCTATCTTTTAATTCATCAAAACTCTTTTGACATGCTTTAGACCACTAAAATGCTACATTTTTCTAAAGTAACTTAGTCAAAGGAGCAAGTATAAGTGAAAACCTCTCAACAAATCGAAGATTGTACCCAGCTAGTCCTAAGAAACTTCGGACTTCTATAACATTCTTTGGGGTTTCCCATTTTTACTATTGCTTCAATTTTGTTTGGATCCACTCTATGCCCTTTTCAGAAACTATATATCCTAAAAAGACCACATGGCCAATCCAAACCTTGCACTTGTTTAATTTAGGAAATAGTTATTTTTTTCTCAAAATTTACAGCACAATCCTTAAATGTTGTTCATGTTCCTCTTTGCTCCTTGAATACACTAGTATGTCATCAATGAATGCAATTACATATTTGTCTAAGTAAGGATGGAACACTTTATTCATAAGAGACATAAACGTAGCCGGTGCATTAGTCAAACCAAATGGCATCACCAAAAATTCATAATGCCCATACCTAGTTTGAAAAGCATTCTTTGGCACATCTGAGTTTGAAATTTTGAGCTGATAATATCCTGATTTTAGGTCAATTTTAGAAAACACTCGCGCTCCTTGTAACTAGTCAAACATATCATTTATCTTTAGTAAATGATACTTGTTCTTCACAATAACCTGATTTAATTGCATTTAATCAATACACAACCTCATTATCCCATGTTTCTTTTTAACAAATAATACTAGAGCAACCTAAGGTGACACACTTGGTCTGATGAATCTTTTTTTAAGTAGTTCCTGCAACTGGGTCTTTAATTCTCTCAACTCAGCTAGAGTCATCCTATAAGTTAGAATGGATATCAGTGTTGGGACTAACTCAATTGTGAATTCTATCACCCTATCAGGTGGCAAACTAGGTAAGTCAGTTGGGAAAACATCTAGAAACTCATTTACCATGAAAATATTCTCAAGTAGTTCATTTATGAACCTTATGTCTACCACATGTGCCAAATAGGCCTCACAACCACTTTTAATCAAGTGAAAAGCCTTAATAGCAAAAGCTAGACATACAGGAACAATTTCCCTTTCCCTTTGAAACATAACCCTTATATGATTTAGAGATTCCAGAACAACTTCTTTAGTAAAATGATTCACTATTGCATGATATTTGGACAACCAGTCCATACCTAGTATCATATCAAATTCACATAGTGGCAACATAACAAGATCAACATTCAACTCAACGTAATTAATGTGAATCACACAATCATGACATATCTTATCCACAATCATCATATCTCTCAAAGGAGTGCTAACACATAGATTAAAACCTAAAGGTTGATGATTCTTACATAATTGTGATGCCATGTTCAATGAAATGAATGAATGTATGGAGCTAGGATCAATTAATGCATCAACTTCTAAATCATGGAGAAAAAGTTTACTAGTGATTACTTCTAGAGTAGCAAAAGCTTCTTGCCTAGTCATGGCAAATATTTTGGCCTATGTCGGGGGCCTAGAACTCTAACCTTCTGATATGCTCATACCTTGGCCAATTGTGGTTGTTCTACCTCTGCCTCTGCCCTTGCCAAATGATACTCGAACTCCACTTGCCTTTGAAACTTCAACCGTGGACTCTGATGTAGCTCTGCCTCTGCCTCTGCCTCTCATTGACATTATAGATCTTTCAAGACAATCTATAAGCATATGATCAAGAGACCCATAAATGTAGCACCCACCAGTCAATTTTCTACATTCACTCATCTATTGCCTACTATAATGTACACATGAGTGTCGTTGTTGCATAACTTGGCCTTCATCTCTGCCAGCATATGATGAAATTCCTAATCCTCTGCCTCTACAGTTAGAATAACCACCCCTAACATTGGACTATGATGGCATATAATCTCCACATTTACCTTTCTTTCTGTTAAAATCCCCACGAACTCAATAAGCCCTCTTTTTACTCGTTGCTCTATTCTTTCTTTTTATAATCTTTTTACCCTGATTACAACAACTTTTAGCTTGGATAACTTTCAAGATCTATAGCTGTGATCTTACTTCTGATCTCATGTCACAGTCCCTTTTCAAACTTTCAACATTTGTCTTTGTTAGTGACCACCATGAAGGATGCATAATGAGATAATTGATTAAATTTTACCTCGTACTAAAAAATAGTCATCTTCCATTGCTTTAGGTTTAAAAACTCCTTTCTTTTATCATCTTTATACACTTCTGGAATGTAATTGTTGTTGAACTCATGAAGAAAATCATCCCATATAAGCACTGGAGGTTGGGCATCACTCCCTAGAATGGTTTCCCACCAATCATATGCATCCCCCTATAATAGTGATACTGCATAATCAAACTTTTCTTTTAGCATGCATTTCATCAAACTAAAAACTCTTTGTGTTCTTTTTAGCCATGTCTCTGCCACTGATTAATCTGTGGTACCACTGAAGTCAACTAAACCCTATTTTCTTAATTTATCATACCTTTTTTCTCTTTGAATTTCTAGACCCTGCACTGTTGGTTCACCAATTATATGTTGTGGCTGACCATGAGATATTTGTTGTGCATGAGAATGTGTAGGAGATCTAACTCTGTCAATAGGTTGATCTATTAATGGTTGGCATGATGCTTTTATGGAATGCAAATTGGCTAACTTCTCTCTTCTTGGTGAGCAATGGGTACTACCATGACTACCCTCTTCTAATGCCCTATAGACATATAAGACTATGTCATACGATAACAAAAAATAGTGCAAAAGCCATGTCATGTTCATATGTATGTCCCTATGAAACCTATCCCAACTCTGATACCAAAAATTATAATGATCATTTTCATTTACAAATCATGGCATTCATGTCCGAAAATATAAACACGTAAAGGTTTATTCATCATATACACACAATCCAACAAGTATTTGATGTGCATATATGTTAACTAATGATAAAGGCTAGTGACCATAAACAGGTTCCTATCTAAATAAATGTACATGACACAAGGAGAGAGAGAGAGTTGGAAATCAGCCGATGACCTGTGGTTCTTCTGTCTCTATGCAAAACTCTAAGCACCAAAGTATCCAATCCCTATGCTTCAGTATCTGAAAAATATAATTGCGGTTTGGTGAGTCATGACTCAATGAATAAAAACAATAATCAAATTTTTATGGCAAAACCAATAATCAAATATCATAAGGATACATTATAAGTATAAGAATTGATTATGAAAGTGAAAATGCAATAGATTGATTTTGTTCGTGACCTTGCATGGCAAACAGTGCTCTTGAGAATTCTTGTGATTCAAGTGACATTTGACTTTGCTAGCCAGCATATAAAAAAATGGATCATTTGATCAATAACAAGTGCTAAGAGGACATATTGTTACCTTTTCCACGTGATTTGTAAGTGTTTGACAAGCTGGTCACAACATCCTTTTAGTTCCATATGCAAGTGTTTAGTCACAATGGTATACCAAGTAATCACTAAGAGCATATAATTCTCACTTGACTTGTATTCACATGTAAGTGTAACAATTCAATCTCATATACATGTAATAGAGCATAATCATATTATAAAATTATCACACATTCACATTAGAAATTAATTATGGTTTTTACTCACTTTTCGATGTGACCAACCCTTATGGTAGGTTTGGTTCTCTCTCTAGGGCTTCTTCAAAGTGTTGAGATCCTAACATTTGATACATACATGGTTATAAGTACGTGAAAATGATTATGAATGCTTGGTATGCAATTATGGCATGATCCATGCAGGTGGACCTAGTGTTTATGCATAGTTTTCTTATATGTCAGCCTAACCTTGCTACACTCTCACAACAATAACTCTTGATATACTTATACAAATGATTTCATTTTTTAAAATAAAGTAGACACATAATGATATAATATATTCGAATTTTAGGTCAATATAAGACATATAGAAAAATGTCGTGAATTTTTGAATTTTGTCCTATTTTAATGTCGTCTCAGTCTGAGTAGGTCTTATATTTTTGGGTATATCTCAAATTTTACACATCAAATTGTAAAATGAATTTACCAAAAATTACAAAACACATAAAAGAACATTTTTCATGTTTTACTCTTTGTCTAATTCAGTCTATAAAGTCACCAAAACAAATGACCAATCTCAGGGTGAGCAGGTTTTCAACATGGTGATAATCAGTCATGATGAAGGGCCAAATATCTCAACAAGCATGCTAGATTTGGAAAAAATATTTTACAAGAATGTAGATAATATATACATATACAAATTTTAAGTTTAACACATCACCAAATTCTGAATCTATGGCCATCAAATTCTTAGAAAACAAAATTATAAGACTGATGAGATTTCATCTGGGTACAAGGTCATTCACTATCAATGAGCCATATCTTTTTCCACACAACAAATAAATCAAAACTGCTTTACACGTATTTAGAGGGGATATAACCCTATAAATTTAATGTTTTACACTTTGTCTAAATCAGCACATAAAGTTATCAAAATATATGAAAATATAAAGACTAAGGTGGTTTTGGTTAGTTGTGAACTAGCCCTAATTAAGGAGTCATATCTCCTCACACACATAAAATCAAGAAAAAATGTTTCACATGCATTTATATGGGACATAAAGCTACAAATTTCATATTTTATACTTTCCTTAGTTCCTCTTCTAGGGTTATGAAATCATAGGTACAACAGACTGCTCTAACAACAAAACTAACACAGATAGCTCTTGTTTCTCTTGAATTCCAACTTCCATACATGAGTTCTACATCAAATACACCATAATTCCCACTAACCATGCATGATTAACATGTCATGAGGGGTTAATTTCATATGGGAAGAAGAAAAATTAACTTACCTATTTTCCCAAAATTAGAAAACCATAGGAATCTTTCCTAGGCTGGTCATTTTTCTCCTTCTCCTTTTTTTTTTTCTTCTTCTTCTTCTTCCTTTCTTTCTTCCATTGCTCTCTCTTTCTTTTACTCTCCCTCACGTCTAACCTCTCTATTCTGATCCTAAAGAGTGAAAAATTTCACTTGTAAACCTGTTGTAATAAGATAGAATCATGGTGTTTCATTTCCATTTGTTGGAAGTTCAACTTTCCTCTTTTAGTCCCTCTTCTTCACTCCATCACTCCATCCATCTCCTAATCCCTAAATGCCCCTTATACTTTTAAATAAGCTCTAAAACACCATTATTTATGATGCTATAACATGCACACAATATAAGATAATTTTCCATGCAATTATATAAATACTACATATATGTTCAAGTGTCCTAAATGCAATGGTGCTAGTGTCATCATCGTGCTTATACAATTCACATGTCTAAATGATCATTTATCTAATGCATATGTTCATGTGGGATTTCAAATCATTTATGCAATGAATATGTTCATGTGATAATGCTAATGAATGTGGATAGAGATGTTATAGAGGATGTAGGAAAGTTGTGTCGAACCTCTATAAATCTCGTGTCTTAGTTCTTCATTTATTTTCACACTTAGTTTTAGCTTTTAATTACTTGCCATTCTCCTATTTGACCCCTAACTAGGGCACTAAGGGACAATAATTGGTATCAGAGCTAGTCTTTTCATCAAAGCTTAGGTACTCAGAGCAAAGATCATGGCAAGTATGAAGAATCATAATTCATCCATAAGCCACCAATCTTTAAAAGAGATGACTATGGGTACTGAAAGGATCATATGGAGATTTTTCTTAATAGTGAAACCACTTATTTATGGGACATTGTTGAAAAAGGAAGAGAATTTCCAAAAAAAAAAAAAAAACTAATTGGAGAAGTTCTTGTCCCAAAGCCTAAAAGTGAATGGACAGCTAAAGAGAAGAAGGCAAACCTAAAGAATAGAGGAGCAATAAATGTTTCTTCTATGCAATCCATAAATCTCAATATGCTAAGCTACATATGTGTACATTAGCTAAAGAAATATTGGATACATTGTAACTCAGCATGAAGGAACCAGTAAAGTTAAGAAGAAAAAGATATAAATACACACATACATGTATGAAACATTTGTATATCAACCTGGTGAAACTATTATTGAGATGTGTAATAGATTTATAGATATTGCGGGCACTCTGAAAACTCTAGGGAAGTTCTATTCAAATAAGGACATGTTAGCAATAATTATAAGAACACTTCCCAATGATAAGTGGAAAGCTAAGAAAATAGTTGTAGTGAAAGCCAATGTGCTCGAAGTTTTATCACTTGATAAGTTTATGGGAAAGCTATTAGCTCATGAAATCACTTTTGAGAAGCTAGTAGAAAACACAGGAATGAGAAAGAAAGACTTGGCACTGAAAGCCAAAAAGGTACATTTTGAATCTCCATCTATTTTTTATATACTAACATCTTTTTCTTTTAGTGACGATGAAGATAGCAGTGAATATGAGCATCTCGCCCTCATCACTAATCAAGTAAAGAGATTCCTTTCAAATCAAAAGAGTAAAAGAGCAAGGAGATACAAGAAAAGAAATAGTAAGATTCAACTCATATGCTATGGATGTCATAAGAAAGGGCATATAAAATCAAATTGTCCCAAGATCAAGAAGAGCAAGATTCTTGCTAGAAAGCACACCTTCAAGAAAGGAAAAAAAGTGTACAAAACAACTTGGGATGGTAGTAGTGACTTCGAACCTGATGAAGAGGAAACAAGAAAGGATTTGTTAACCTTTGTCTTATGGCAACTAAGGAGCAATAAGATGAATCCTTAAGTGAACACTCATGCAACAGTGAAAGTGATAGTGATGGTGACAAAGAGGTAAACCTTTTTAATTCCTAATCTAGAGATGAATTGGATTCTATAATCACCAAGTTCATTATGAAAGTTGAGAATCTCAAGTTTAACACCTCTTCTCTTAAAAAATAGAACAAATCTTTAAAAAATTATGCTAAAGGTCAACAAACTCTAGATAAGGAGGTTGAATCTCTCATAGCTAAGAACCTTAAGTTTAAGGAAACCCTCAACAAGTTCACCAAAGGAAAGGAGAAATTAGACTCCATCCTTGAGGTTTAAAGGAGCCAATTAATCAAGTATGGCTTAGGCTATAATGCCTCTATTTCAATTGCTCCTTCTATCTCAAAACATTCTTTATGAAAACAAATAAAGATAATATCCCTAACATCATAAGAATACTAAAAGTTCTAAAAAAGGGAAATGCCAAGATATATGGCACAAAATGTAAGTCTCAGCACATTCATACATATTGAGACATGCACCTCCTAGAGCAAATTATGCTTATATGTACCATTCATTCAAGCCTAAGAGACAAGGTGTGAAAAGATATAGAAATTGGAATAATTATGGATATAAACACACAACACAAGAGAATTCTTCACATGAGAAATACTCCTAGACACATTGCTCAAAGGAGTTACAAGTCTCATAGACACTATGTACATGTTCCACATAAATGTAAAACACTAGCTCACTTTGGTGGCGATCACTTTTATCGTGGCATATATGGCCACATTGCCTATCATTGCCATTCTAGAAGGCATGAGTAGTTGGCAAGAGCTAACCCCTTAGGACCTAAGAAGGCTTGGGTACCTAAGACATAACCCTCCTTGTTTTTGCAAACATGCTTAAAATCTCAAGTTCCAAACCAACAGTGGTATCTTGATAGTAAATGTTCAAAGCACATCAAAGGAGAAAGGAAGTTCTTCACACAATTAGAGAAGATTTAAGGACTTAGAAACGTGTCTTTTGGAGACAATGGCAAAGCTAGAATTATTGGTATAGGTAAAGTTGGCAAGGATGATGGCTCACCTATCCTTGATAAAGCACTGCTTGTTGATGGACTCAAACACAATTTGTTAAGTGTAAGTTAGTTGTGTGACAATGGCCTTAGAGTTATGTTTGAGCCACAAGCATGCTATGTGTCAAGGATAAGTGATAACAAAGTTCTATTCATTTGTAGAAGAGTTCATAATATGTATGTGATTAATTTAAATTCTCTTGTTAACCATAATGCAAAGTGTTTAGTCTCTATAGTGGATGAAGGTAAAACTTGGCATATAAGGCTAGGACATGCTAGCATGGAACTCCTTAATAAGCTAAAGAGAAGAAACTTGGTTGAAGGTCCACCTGAAATCAAGTTTCCAAAGGAAGGAGTTTCTAAAGCATGTTAAAGAGGTAAACAAATCAAATCTTCATTCAAAGCTAAGAATAATGTACGTTCTTCTAGATCATTGCAATTACTTCACATTGATCTGTTTGGACCTATTAGAGTATATAACTTAGGAGGCATGCATTATGCATTTATAATAGTAGATGATTTACTAGAGATACACATGGGTTTGTTCCTCTCTCACAAGGATTCTTGTTTTGATGCTTTTAAGTCCTTTTCCAAGAGAATTAAAAACCAAAAGGATTTGAAAATCTCTTCTATTAGGACCATGGAGGAGAGTTTGAGAATGTTAAATTTCATAGCTTTTGTGATGAGTATGGTATCTCACATGACTTTTCAACTTCTATAACACCATAATAGAATGTTGTGGTAGAAAAGAAGAATAGAACTCTTCAAGAAATGGCTAGAACCATGTTGAATGATTACAACCTTCAAAAGAACTTTTAGACTGAAGTTGTAAACACTTTATGTTATATGTTAAATAGAGTCTTGGTGAAACCCTTATTAAAGAAAGCACCTTATTGTTGTGGAATAACAGAAAGCCTAATATTGCATATTTTAGAGTTTTTGGTTACAAGTATTTTATTCTAAACACTAAAGACAACCTTAGTAAATTTGACTCCAAGTTTGATGAAGGAATTTTCCTTGGATACTCTACTACTAGCAAAGGGAGGGTATAGAGTCTTTAATGAGAGAACAGTTATTATAAATAAATCCATACATGTTGTATTTGATGAATCTAACCCCACTTCTTCAAGAAAAAAAAAGAAGATATTAATGGTCTTACAAGTCCTCTGAGTGAGCTAAACGTTGGAGAGGAAGGAAAGAATGTGGACAAGCCACAAGATAAGAGGAATGAAGGAAATGAAGATCCACCTCTTTCTACTCCTAGTGAAGAGTAAACTCAGCTAGAAAGGGACTGAATTTTCAAGAAAGATCATCAACGAGATCTTATCATTGGTGATCCATCAAGTTAGGTAACAATAACATCATCTTTTAGAAATGCATATGCTAATCTTTTTTCTTTTTTGTATCCCTTATAGAGCCTAAGACCATGGATGAGGCCATTAAAGATGAACACTAGGTTTTTGTTATATAAGAAGAACTCAATTAATTTTAGGGGAACAAAGTGTGGACTTTAGTTCCTAGACTTCATAATCATTCCATTATTAGAACTAAATGGGTATTTAGAAATAAACTTGATGAACATGGAATTATTGTTAGAAATAAGGCTCAATTAGTAGCCAAAGGTTGTAACCAAGAAGAAGGGATTGAATTTGATGAGACCTTTGCACCTGTATCTAAACTTGAAGCTATTAGAATTTTACTTACATTTGCATCTCACATGAATTTCAAGTTATACCAAATGGATGTCAAAAGTGCTTTTGTGAATGGGTACATTGATGAGGAAGTGTATATTAGACAACCCCTAGTTGTGAAAGCCATTGTTTTCCTAACCATGGGATCAAGCTCACTAAAGTCTTTATGGCTTGAAGCAAGCTCTAAGAGCTTGGTTTGAGAGGTTAAGCAGTAGAGAAAGATTTCTTTAAAGTTTTGGTGGACATAACTTTCTTTTATAAGGAAAAGAATGGTGACCTATTATTAATGCAAATATATGTATATGATATCATATTTAATGCTTCTAATGTTTGCTTATGTGAAGATTTTCCTAAAGTAATGAATAGTGGGTTTGAAATGAGCATGATGGGAGAACTCAAATTTTTCCTTAGATTAGAAATCAAGCAAGGAAAGAAAGGAATCTTGATCAACCAAGCTAAATATACAAAGGAACTAATCAAAAGATTTTGGAATGGAAAACAACAAACTATTCAAAACTCCTATGAGTACCAACATCAAGCTAATCATGGATGAACATAGTAACAACGTGGACCAAAAGCTATATAGAGTTATGATTGGTAGTCTACTCTATCTCACAGCCTCTAGATATGATATTATGTTTAATGTTTGCTTCTATGCTAGGTATCAATCTAATCCTAAAGAATCTCATTTGCATGTTATGAAACACATACTAAAATATCTTATTGGTACTCCTAAATTAGGACTTTGGTATCCTAAAAGTTCTTCATTTAATTTGAATGCATTTTCTGATGTTGATTTTGCAAGGTGTTCTTTTAGATAGAAAAGCACTCTGGACACATGTTAATTACTTGGTCAATACTTAGTGTCTTACAGTAGAAAAAAGCAAAACTCGGTTGCTTTATCAACTGCTAAAGCTGAGTATGTGGCAGCTTTGTTGTGCACATATCCTATGGATGAAACAATAACTTATTTATTACAAAGTAGTTGTAAATCAAGTTGCCATTAAGTTTGATAACATTAGTGACATAAGTTTGTCTAAGAATCCCATACAACATTCTAGGAGCAAACATATAGACATTAGACATCACTTTCTTAGAGATCATGCTAGCAATGGAAATATTTTGTTAGTATTTATTGATTCTAACCATCAATTAGTAGATATTTTCCTAAACCTCTTCATGATGAAAGGATGTAATTCATCAAAATAAAACTTAGTGTGATTGATGGAAATAAATTGGATTAACTTCAAATAGGTTCTTCTTCTTCTCAGTTTATTTATGATCATTATTATGTGATACTTGATCATTATTACTTGAATTGATCGCCATTAAATCTTTCAATTCAATAGCTAAAGATTTTAATTATGTATGATATTGATCAAACTATCCATATGTTAATTGAATTCATGATTTATATCAATGAGTTTGATTAATAACATTCATCAGTGAAGTTTTAAAATTACTTTTAAACTAATTGTTGTTTAAAAAACACGGCCAAAGATCATTGCATTTCTCCCAATGACTATTGTGTTACTTGTGAGTTCCTTCTTTTGATTTTATTGGTCTCCATCATCATTGTGAATCTCCAATGATTATTATTCATTATTCGATGATCGTTGCATACTAGCCACCATCATTGGCTGAAGAACACTTATAACACCAAGCTAACAATCATCTCCAACAGTCGTTGCCTAACTCGCAATAGCAGTTGAACACTCCCAGTGATCATATTTTTTTAGAAAAAAGGGAGCTCGTTGAACTTCTATTTAAACCCCTTCCAAACCTAAAATAATTTTACTTTCTACATTGCTTTGCTTTCTACTCATTTCGCTCAATTTTTGCTACAAATGTCTACATATTTCCTTGCATCAAACACTCATGCATATAATTAAATGGCACAAAAAAAAAGTAGATTCCACCAAAAGATATAAGTGACCTAATAGAAAGAAGCCCCAACCTTCTTACTTTAGATTTAAAATTAAAGAAAATATGGCATCAATGATAGCTCAATAGAAGAAGTGAGTTGCATAACCCTCTTTAACCCAACATCAATTTAAGAAATACAAAATCAACAAAGATTCAAAAGGGAAAGGGAAGGCCACTGAAACAAAGCTCACTCTCATACCCCAACTCCTCATTTGGTTCAACAATTTCATCTCAAAAGTGAAAATAAAAAAGAGTTAGCTCTAAAATTACTAAAGAGACATCTTAGAGGTAGGAAATTCTTAGAATGGAGTGACCTACAAATGTATGAGCTTGCTAAAAAAGTTAAAGAGTTAATGGTCAGGATTGGATGAGAGATATTTTGCCATCAGATCTTACCTAGAGTTGATGGTGTAGTTCTTAACAACCCTAGAAGTGTTAGGAAATGATTGTGGAGTATATACTCAAGAAGGCATAATAAAGTCCATACTATTTGGGAAGAAATACATACTAACACCAGATGACTTGGCTAGGTGCTTTGATGCATCCAACAAATCTTTCATAGAGCCTCCTCAAACCTACAAGATTGATGTTAACTAGTTCTAGAAGTTTATCACTGATGGAAGAAGTAATTTTAACAACAACAATAGTAAGGCTTCTAAGATCAGGAGCCAAGCCTTAAGGATTGCGTACAGGTTCATCATTTAGAACATTAATGATAGAGGCGAATTTAATGAAAACTACATCATGATGGATCTCTTTTACCTCTAGTGCATGAATAACAAATAAAAGATGAATATTCTCTTGTTATTGATGCAGAGAATAGATGGGCAAATGGATAAGAATTCATGAAGGAATTCATAGCCACTATTTAGCTGACTGAACTTAACTATCCCACAGAGGAATTTGCAGTGGTGTTTGCATCCTATATTGTGATAGTGAATTTCATAGCTGAAATGAGGGAACTAAGTCTGCAACCACAATACACCATGTGTCCAAAGCAACCATTGGAATATCAAAAATCAAGAGGGCAAAGCACTTGTCACGACCACAACTAAAGAAAATTGATAATTCTACATCAAACAGAGGAATTTGTGGTCTTAGTCATGCCCAAGAAGGACATCAATCATGAACGTGACTTTTAGTTTAACAAAAAACCACAATGATAATATTTTGTGGAGCACTAATGACACATCGACACGTGGACTAGCCTTTAGACACATAACAAGGTTTTCTACTGCGATTTCAAATTTTCCAATGCAAATTGGAAAATTGTGATCATAAAATCACGATCACCACTTCAGTCTGATAGCCATTTAATGCAAAATATGTATAGCTTACCTTAGAGATTTAGGCATATTTTGTGAGTAACGCCTCTTTGGTGGATGTTGCCTATACATATGCCACCAAACATATGTAAATGCAAGAGAATTTCATTAATTATAACCAATCTCTTCCAAATTTGCTTTAAAACTTCTTATTCTTGACTGTGAGTTCTTGATTGTTTGGTGTTAGCATCAAACATTTTTGTAATTAAGTTGAACGTTAGCCTAGCTTCCATCTCTTAGAATAGGTTGAAGTGTGAGTCTTTCTAAAACACTTAAGTGAGGTTTTATAATGAGCCTAGAAACACAAAGTGTAAGTGTGTGAGCCATAAAACACTTTGTATAAGTTTGGTGTGAGTTTGGAAACACCATTTTGAGTTGCATGAAATTCCCAATTATGAAGAATTAGGGAGTGGACGTAGGGTTTGTTAATACCTAAACCACTATAAATATTTTGTCTTTATTACTTCTACTTCTTCTCAATTCTTTAAACATCTAACCTTCCCTTTAAATTTTTTAATCTCCCACAAATTCAACCCCCATTCTTGGTGCACTAGGGCCAACATGTGGTATCAAAGCATTGTTTCATTTTAAAGCTTAATTGCATGAGAAAAGATCATGGCACAAAAAGGAATTCATACCCATCTCAAGCCTTATTTGATGGATCTAACTATACTCATTGGAAGTATAGGATGAAAATTTACTTGGACAACGATGTGGTGGATCTTTAGGACATTGTAGCTAAAGAGTGGAAGCACCTACTAAGGTAGTGGATGGAAGTGAAGAATTGATCCCAAGAAAAGAGTGGGTTAAAGCTTATAAGAGATCCAATTGAAGAAATAAAAGAGTATTGATAATTCTTTTGAGTTCTCTCTCAAGATAAGAAATTAGAAAGGTCCAACATTGCCTCACATCTCATAGGATTTAAAAGACCTTGGAAAACTACCATGAAAGCACTACTTTGGTGAAGTCTAGCAAGCTTGAAATGTATGTGACTGAATAGGAGCTATTTATGATGAAGGAGAATGAAAACATCACGGATATGATGAATAGGCTTCTTGTAATTGTCATAAACATGAAGAAGTTTAAAACAATTCTCACAATCATAAGGTAAATTAAAAATCCTTAAATCTTTAACTCTTAAAAAGTTTAGAGCCAGAATTCGCAGCATCTGAAAGTCAAATTCGGATATTAGGAAGGTGTCAATCGATGTTTTAATAGGCAACCTTCTAACTCGTGAGCTAGCCTTGAAAAAGGATGAAAAAATGAAGAAAATGAGAGGACAATGAGACAAATCAGAAAAACCCAAAAAAAGAACCTTAGCTCTCAATTCTTCATCCATGGAAAAAGGAAGTTGAAGTGGCCTCAAGTGAAGAGGAAAGTAACAAAGAGGAGGAGAAGCTGGCCATATTTTCAAGAAGAATAGAAGAAAATAAAGAAGAAGCTTAAAGAAAGCAACTCCAAATCCAAAGGAAAGATTGGGTGATGTTACATGTTATGAATGTGGCAAATAGGGCCACATCAAGTATGACTGTCCTAAATTAAAGAAGAAGAAGAAATGCGACAAAGAGAAGAGGAAAAGCTTTAAAGCCACTTAGGATGATAGCTCAAATGAGGAGGATGAAAAGGAGGAAGTTACAAACTTCTGCTTCATGGCACAACATGATTCGTCAAATAAGGTAAGTAAGTTCTTCTCTCTATTCTTATGAAGAATATGATGAGTTAGATGATATAAATGATGAGTTTTTAGAAGCTCTCAGCTTGAGATGTGACAAATACAAGTCACAAATGAAATCTTACAAGAAAAAATGTTCCAAGTTAGAAGATGAATTTAAATCCTTGAACAATCTTGTCAGTGAATTAAGAACTTCAAATGAAGAACTCAAAAAATCTATTGAGAGTCTTTCAAAATCGTCTTCATCCCTAAACTCCTTGAGAAAGGAAAATGACTCTTTCAAGGGTAAAGTCATTGAGCTTAGAAATTTTATTTCTAAGTTTCACAAGGGAAAGGAAGCTTTGGATACATTTGTAGTAGTTAAAAGATCTCCTTTAGTGAGGCATGGTCTAGGCTTTAATGGAGCCTCCTCACTGCACCATTACCTGCAACCTTCATTAAGGCCTCAATCATCTAGTATTGAGGTAGTTGGTAGGAAAAGTGCTCAAAACACTAAGCCACCATTGCCTAAAGATAAAAGTAAGGCACCTCAATGCTTAAAGCCTACTCTAAAGAGGGCAAATCATACATATATTTACACTGATAAGCATGTTTACCCACACACACAAAAAATTCACTTCTACATCTAATCATGTATGCCCATGCTCACACTCACACAATCATGGTATGAGAAAAATTCCCTCTCATACCAAGGTCATTTATAGGAGGAAGACTCATAAGTCTATTCTCCAATGCCACTGTTGCATGAAGTTTGGTCACATAAACATTCATTGTTATATTAGGAAGACACACCTTAAATTGGAGGATCCTTCTAGACTTAACCCCTTAGGACCCAAGTATGCTTGGGTACCAAAACAAAAATGATTTATTTGTGTTGTGTAGGATTGTTGGGTAGCCACCAATGAAGTAAATAATTGACATGTGGATAGTGGATGCTCAAAGTACATGATGAGCAACAAGAAGCTATTCATGGTCTTAAAAGAGAAGGAGGGCGGCAATGTCACATTTGGGAACAATGCCAAGGGTAAGGTAATTAGCATTCGTACCATTGGTAAGAATGGTTGTTCTCTCATTGATGATGTTTTACTTATTGATGGATTGCAACATAATTTGCTTAATGTAAGTCAATTATATGATAAAGGTAATAAGGTTACCTTTAATTTGCTTAGTGTAAGTAAATTTTACGATAAAGGTAATAAGGTCACCTTTGACCTTAGAGAATGTCGAGTTACCACTTTGGTGGATAAAAAGGTAGTCTTCAATGGTGAAAAGAAGGGTAATATCTACATAATTGACTTAGATAATTTGGCTAACCAATCTTTCAAGTGTCTTATGTCTCTTAGCAATGAAGCATGGCTTTGGCATAGAAGACTTAGACATACTAACATGGAGCTCCTATAAAGCTTATCAAAAGGAAAGCTAATGGAAGGTCTTCCCAAGTTAAAGTTCTCTGAAGATAAGACATATGGAACATGTCAAAAGGGAAAATAACTTTAATATTCCTTTAAGGCAAAAAATGTTGTCAATACATCTAGACCTCTTCAACTTATGCATATGGACTTAATAAGATCTATTAGGAGTGCTAGTTTAGGTGAAAAATGTATGCACTTATCCTTGTTAATTATTACTCTAGGTTTACTTGGATAACTTTTCTAGCTCATAAGCATGATACTTTTGATGCTTTTAAAAATTTTGCAAAAAGAGTTCAAAATGAAAAGGGTTACTTCATTTCTTCTATAAGAAGTGACCATGGAAAAGAATTTTGAAATGAATCTTTTGAATCTTATTACTTAAAGAATGAGATTTTTCATAACTTCTCAACTCCTAAAACACCACAACAAAATGGTGTTGTAGAGAGGAAAAATAGGATATTAGTAGAGATGGCCAAAACTAAGCTCAATGAGTATTCATTACCTTATTACTTTTAGGCTGAAGCTATCAATACTTCTTGTTATATGGCAAATCATGTTTTCAAAAGACCCATTCTTAATAAAACCTCTTATGAGCTTTGAAATGGTAGAAAACCTAAGTTGTTATACCTAAGAGTATTTGGACATAAGTGTTATATCTTGAATACCAAGGATAATCTTATAAAATTTGATTAAAAAACAAATAAAGGTGTTTTCCTAGGTTATTCCACCACTAGCAAAACCTATAGAGTTTTTAATAAGAGTTCTACAGTTGTTGAAGAGTCCATGAACATTGTGCTTGATGAATCTAGTAAACTTATTATTGGGAAAGGTTCTCTAGTTGATATTCTTATAGATGACTTTGAGAACTTAGAATTGGAGTCAACCACAAGAGAGGTGGATAAAGACCATGATTAAGGCAAGTCATCAATAGAAGAAGTAGAACCTTAGCATCAACAAATAAAAACCCCAAATCAAGAGCTTCCTAAGGATTGGAGATTCTCTAAGCATCACCCAAAGGACCTAATCATTAGTGATATATCTGAAGGAGTAAGTACTAGATCACAACTCAATTCTTTAGATAATAATTTTACATTTGTTTCTTAACTTAAGCCAAAATCTATTGATGAGGCTCTTAATGATAAGAGTTGGGTAGTTGCAATGTAAGAGCAACTCAACCATTTTGAGAGAAACAATGTATGGGAACTTGTTCCTAGGCCTAAGGAACACCCTATTGTAGGTTGCAAAGAAGTGTTTAGGAATAAGTTAGTTAAATAAGGGCTCGTTACTAGAAAGAAGGCTAGATTGGTTGTTAAGGGATACAACCAAGAGGAAAGCATTGATTATGATGAAACCTATGCCTTCATAGCAAGATTAGAGGCCATTAGGATTCTTTTAGCATATGCATGTCACATGAATTTCAAACTTTTCCAAATGGATGTTAAAAGTGTTTTTTTAAATAAGGTCATTGAGGAGGAAATTTTTATTAAACAACCTCCTATTTTTGAATCTCATATCTCTCCAAATCATGTTTTTAAATTTAATAAAGCCTTGATAGTTTGAAACAAGCTTTAAGAGCTTGGTATAAAATGCTAAGTTCATTTCTTTTGAAAAATGATTTTGAAAAGGGGAAGGTTGACACAACTTTGTTTGTAAAAAGCCACAACTTGATACACTAATTCTACAAATATATGTTGATGATATCATTTTTTGTGCTACTGATGAATCTTTTTGTAAGGATTTTGTTAAGTGCAAGTGACACCCGTGTTCATATTTGCTCTGATACCACTAACTATAATGACCATATTCATATACAAAACTTATGTTGATCTGATGCCAATAACTGTAATAACTATGTTCATTTACAAAACTCATACTATTCATGTGCACAATCTATAATGCTATAATCGGTACCTATCAGAGCACTCAACATCCGGGATTTTCCCGTCAGCCCCGTGATGTCGTACACACCGGGATTTGCACGTCTGCCCCGCGTATGCTTGAGCCCTCTCTGATACCAAAACTATAACATCTAAATTCATTTGTCAAACCAATAAATGTGACATCCATTGTTCTCATTTGTAAATCAGCTTTGATACCACAAATTGTAACGTCATAACGTGGCTACAACTGGTACCTATCAGAGCACTCAACATCTGGGATTCGCCCATCGGCCCCGCGATGCCATACATACCGGGATTTGCACGTCTGCCCCGCGTGTGCTTGAATCCTCTGATACCAGTAACTATAACTATCGTTTTCAATTGCAAATCATGGCATTTCATGCTCAGAAATGCATACACATTAAGGTTTATTCATCATACATATATTATGTAATCCCATATGTATTTAATGTACACATGTGTTAACTAATGTTAAGACTAGTGACCATAACTAGTTCCTATCAAATGTATGGACATGACGTAAGGGCAGAGAGTTCGAATTCAATCAACGACCTGTGTTTCATGCGTCTCTATGCAAAACTTTATGTACCAAAGTGTCCAAAGTAGTATTTAAAAAATAATTGCGATTTGGTGAGTCGTGACTCAATGAATAAAAACAATAATCAAATTGTCATGGCATAATCTATAATCAAATATCATCAAGATACATTGCAAGTATAACAATTGACTATGCAAGTGCAAATGCAATAGCTTTATTTTTATCGTGACCGAGCAAGGCAAACATTGCTCCCGAGATATTCATGTGATTCATGTAACATATGATTTGGGACCTATTGGTCCATCTTCCTGTAATTTGCAAGTGTTTGACAAGTCAGTCACAATGCCTCTTTTAGTTCCATATGCAAGTGCTTATTCATAATTGATATGCCAAGTAATCGTTAAGAGCAATTAATTCTCACTTGGCCTATATTCTCATGTAACATGTAACAATTCAATCATATATACATGTAATAGAATATAATCATATTATTCCCATGTAACATGTAACAATTCAATCATTCTCACTTGACATATATTTTCATGTAACATGTAACAATTCAATCATATATACATGTAATAGGACATAATCATATCATACAATTATCACATACACCCATTGAATCCAATTATGGTTTTTACTCACCTTTTGATGTGACCAACCTTTATGGTAGGGCTTCTTCAAAGTATTGAGATCCTAACATTTGATACATACATGGTTATAAGTATAT
>CATIWR010237833.1:0-15678 GCA_949677035.1 Omphalea diandra | reverse complement strand
CACTGTGTTTTTGTTGAAAAACATCTAAGTCTGGTTCTCTTGAATTATGTTTATAACATACGCGCTCTCTTTGGCTAGTATTGTAGACTTTTATGACAAAATAATATAAGATCAAAGGTAATTTTGACGGAAAATTTTTTTATGACAAAATAATACAAGTTGAAGGGTAAATTTGACGAAAAAAATCATTTTATCATTTATTGTCACTTTGGAACAAATTTAGAGATTTATTTAGTTCTTTAACCTAAATAATGTTTATAATGTTTATTTTATTTATTTTAGTATATTCAAAGTCAATGAATATAATTAAAATTTATATCAATCTCTTGATAAGAAACACAATTCTATCAAAATATATCTTTACAAGACAATCCTATTAAAAGATAATTTTATCAATTGTTCTGTTGAATAATAACTGATTATAACATTAATAACATAATCTTATGAAAAGATATATTTTGATTAATAACTAATTATGAATTAAAAAACTGCTATTTATTTCATATAGTAAAATAAATATTAATTATCTATAAATATGCACATTTTATATAAGATTAATGATATAGTGTAATATAGGATTAATAGGAATCTTGTGAGGAAATTTGTTAGTACTTAGTTGCATAACTAGGAGAACGAATTTTACCTTAAAGAGAATAACATGGATACACAGCTTGAAGCAATTCAAATTTTTTGTTGTTGGTTCTAACATATAATTTTCAAGGAGAATTATGTAATGAATCAAGACAATTCATTAATTATTTTACATTAATTTATCAAAATTGAATTTAAATTAAAAATTAAAAAAAATTTATGGGAGTATCCGAGCAAGCTAAAGTAAAATTTGAATACTTTATCAAATCAAGTCTGAAATTAAAAAAATAAAACTCAATCAAATTTAAGTTAAGTTTCAAGCTTCAAATTATATAATTAAGTCGAATTTGGGTTTGACAGTGGTTAGACTGATTACAGAATTTGTGCGAAGGTGGAGCTTCAAGTATTATCCTCTAAGAATCTTGAAGCAGAGTTTGGGCAGCCCATTTTCAGGAGGGATGTAACTGACAACAATAATGAGTTGTGGCCTAAGGGCCGTTTGGTAAGACATTGGACACTCTGTCTTGGCTTTGGATTCTTGCTTTGAGGCTTTCATTTGCTTGTTTGAAACCCAGATGGATATTTTAATATTAAAATTTAGACACCAAACAAAGAAAAGGCAATTAAATGTCAAAAGAATAAAGATAAACTTTTTTTTATTTGTTAGAGCATTTGATGTTAGTATAAGTCTAATTTAGATTTGAGTTAGATAGGATTATAATAAATTTTAACATAGTTGCATATTGAAAGCTTAAACTCAAAACTTTAATTAAACTAAAATAACTCTAGTTGCTTAATTATGAACTGATTTATGCACTGATAATTAAAGATAAACTTGAGTTGCTTAATTAAGTCCACTTGATAATGGCCCAATCTCCCTCCCCAATGAGACGTTATTTTCTTAAAATATGCATGCATTGCATTACTACTTATTTTGGCCTTTGAGTTTGAGAATTTTAATAAATTATAGCTCCGATATGTAAAATTATCCAATAAAAAAAAAACTAACTAAATATTAGTTGAATTCATTCTACAATAATTTGATCATTTATGTATAGATTCCGTGTTTTGAAAATATTTTTACAATAATAAAATATTAAAATATTTTTTAATTACGCATAAAATATTTTAGTTAAAATATGAACTTAATTTAATAATTATTGATAGAATGTTTAATTTTAATTTATAAAATTCATATTAAAAAAATATATATTATCAATTAATAAAAAAGATGCTCTAATTTTTCTTTAAAAAAATTTACTATTTTAAATACTGATGGGAAACACTCTGTAATAATAACCCCTCACTACCATTTCACCATGAAAGCAACTATTAAGCTGAAAACTTCATTATAAACAAAGTTAATTACTTTAAACCACTTATATTTGTCATATTTAGTTTAATTGTTCTCACATTTTAATATTATATTAAGTTATGCTCCATATTTGCTCTATAACTTTAAAAAATTATTCTGTTGTTAAGACTTTTTTTATTAAATTTATACAAAGATCGAAATAACGTTTTAATGTAACAAAATAAACATGAAAAATGATTTAATATAATATTAAAAAGATAAGAGATGATTTAGTAAAATATGATAAATGTCAAAATTAACTAAATAAAATAATTAATTAAATAAAATATAAAACTCATTTTGATAGATTCTTTTTAATTAATGAAAAAATAATATTTTTATTGTCAAAAATATTTTTTATTATAACGAATAAATATGAAATAACTTAATATAATATTAAATATAAAGTTCAATTTTTATTAGATTTTATTAAATCAATGAAAAATTTAAAAAATATTTTTAATATAACAGAACAAATACAAAAGATAAATTTAAATTATATTAAAAAGTAAAAAATAATTTAATTAAAGGACAAATATCAAACATTCAGAGTAATTAACGCACTACAACCCCTGTTACATTAAAAAAAAAAAAATCACAGTAAGAAGAATTGATGGTTGTCTATTTTATTTTATTTTTATTTTTGGACGTCTATTTTATTTTATTTTTATTTTTATTTTTGGACGTTTGCTCGGTAGAAAACGGCACATTATCACCATTCCCTACGAGAAACAAAGAGGAGGAGGAGTCACAAATTGGCGGTTGACACAACTAAATGCACGACAGGTAATCCAACCACTTGCCCTTTTGATCCCTTCTCCCTTCCTCAC
This sequence comes from Omphalea diandra, assembly GCA_949677035.1. Lineage (NCBI taxonomy): Eukaryota > Viridiplantae > Streptophyta > Magnoliopsida > Malpighiales > Euphorbiaceae > Omphalea > Omphalea diandra. Next base: position 12,903 of record CATIWR010237833.1, on the reverse strand, counting down.
TGTTTTTTTTTTTGGGCATGGATGATACAAACTCTGCCGAATCAAGTAAACAACACTTTCATTTACCCAAAACACTGATCAAGAAACATTCTTCACACACTTTTTCACAAAACCCACATCCCAAAACAGCTTAAAAATGAAATCTTTACAACAGTGAGAGAGAGAGAGAGGAGAGAAACAACTGGTAGAAGTAGTAGTAGTAGTAAACTACCTTTGGTTAAGTGCTAGAGAGAGAAAGGGGAAAAGTAGGGGGATAATAAATATAAATAAAAATGAAAGCCAAAAGGGCAGCAGAAAAGGAGGAAAGATTAGTGGAAAAGTTGAGGAGAGGGGCTTTGGTAGGGAAAAGAGTGGGCCCATTGGCTTGCACTCCAGTTAGACTTTGGAGGAGGAGCGCTTTCTCTTCACCTACTGCGCATGTTAGCATCATTGCTAAGGAGGAGCCTTCTTCTCTTCTTTTAACAAATTCTTGTGATAATAATAGTAGTACTGTTGTTTCTGCTAGAAAGCTTGCTGCTGTTCTTTGGGAGTTCCAGCATTACCTGCCTCTTTCTAAAATGCACCGAGGTGTGCATAGTAGTAGTAATAATAATAATCATAGTAATGGTTTTGCTGGTGGTAGTGGCGATCACCATCATCCTAGGTTGCGCCGCCACCAGAACCGCCACCATCTTTTTAAGGACAAGGGTATTGACCTCTCTCACTTCTTGGCTGATCCTTCCCCCAGCTCTACTGACCAGGTGTGGATATATACTTATATACACTTTTATTATACATGTGTATCATCATATGGTAGTTTTAATTTTCTTTTTGTTTTACTTTATTTTTCTATGTTTTTGTGCATGGTTTTTCGTTGATTTTGGGATTAGGGATTTCTTTGGTCTTACTTTTATAGGCCTGATTGGTTTTTAAATTTGGGTGTTTTAGTTAACCTAGTTCTTCTCCTCCCTTGCCTTCCCTTTTCCTTCTTTTTTATTAAAATTATTTGAACAGGGACATGTTAATTTTGGCGAATTATGTTGATGGGTCCGTTTATGTCTTGATTCATTGGATGGTTATGTCATTTCTGACTGATTTGCAAAATTTAGATTGTGGAGCTCATTTTGTTAGGTGGAATTTCTTGTCAAAGATCTTAGCCAGTTTGATTTTTGTAGTTGATCCCGAAATCATGAGAAATATTTTTATCATCTTTTGCCTTGTTCAAAGCGTAGGCTGTTTTCTGTAAGGATTAGTTTGTTTAACATAACCTGCTACATATATGTGAAGGATGTACATTATTATGATCTATTTTATTTTGTGGAATAATCTCATATTATCCAAGTTAAGTTGCCCTTGTTACTGCTTTAGTTGTTTTTATATGCTAATACAACATTATGATATGTCTCTGTCATATGGCAGCCCTAGTTTACATTTTAGCATTTGTTTTATTCTTCAAGAAGTAAATAGACTTTCAATTACTAATCATTATAAAAACACCTTTTATTCAGTGAAAACAAACATTCCTAGCCATGTATTCATCTTGGCTGCTGTACTTCTCTGAAACTTTTTCTCATTACTTCAGAATGCTATGCAGAGTACTGCATGAATCTTTAATGTCATAGTATCTAGTATGACTCTAAACCTTAACTGCTGTTTGTAGCCAAATGTGTCTTTATGAATTTGTTGCAAGTTCTTATGTGATAAGTGCAAGTCATTTGATGTGTTTTTTCTCATTCTGAAATTGCTTGTACTGTCCCATTTGATTCTTTTATGCATAAACTTGACAAGTAGGCGGTCCACAAAATAGTGTTTTAGCCATTATGGAAGGATGAAAATTTTTAGTTTGTAAGTTGGAATATTGTTCTCTGCCTCTGATCTTTGTGCTATTTGTTAACCAGCCAGAGAGTGCAAGCAGTTTGAGGAAACATATTGCTGCATCGCTGATTCAGCATCATCAGTTTATTGACAGAAGTAATCGTGCTCTGCAGCCTGTATCTCCTGCAAGTTATGGAAGTTCCATGGAGGTGAGCCTTAATATCTTGCTCTTTCTAATGCACACAGCACTTGCAATTTGCTAGAAGAACAAATATTGGTTTTCTAGAGCTGAGACTTCAGTAGAATTTACTTGAAGTAGAGAGACGCAAACTGATTATGAAACCATGATTAGTCCTGCGCCAATTGCTAGGGCATGGAATAATATTTGCCAAATTGCATAGATTTTGGCTTGGGCCCCGGGGTTTTATTCCTAGTTGTAATGCTTTACATAAAGCATATATATAACCTCTCAATTTCCCCCTCTCATTTTCTACTATCTTATTCACAATTGGAGATTTGTATCTTCGTATTGGATACAGTTGTTGTAAGAGCAGTTTCATTTTTGTGGTCCCTAGAGCTCTGTTACTGGAAAGTGATAAACTTATGGCTACAGAAGCAATTTCCACTATGCCTTGAATCATTCCTTCCTCATACTTTGTCATGCATTTCTCATACAGGTGGCACCTTACAACCCTGCAGTTACGCCTAGCAGCTCATTAGACCCTAAGGGAAGGATTGGCGAGTCACATTATAGTCTTAAAACATCCACTGAACTGCTGAAGGTATTAAATAGAATATGGAGCCTGGAAGAACAGCATGCATCCAATATGGCATTGATAAAGGCATTGAAAACAGAACTGGATCATGCTCGTGTCAGGATCAAAGAGCTTCTTCGGGATCAGCAAGCAGATCGGCATGAGATAGATGATTTGATGAAACAAATTACAGAAGATAAACTAGTTAGGAAGAGCAAGGAACAGGACCGGTTACATGCTGCTATTCAGTCTCTCAGGGATGAGCTAGAAGATGAGAGGAAGTTAAGAAAACGATCTGAGAGTTTACACAGGAAATTGGCTCGGGAACTTTCTGAGATAAAATCTTCTCTGTCTAGTGCTGTGAAAGAGATGGAGAAAGAGAGAAAATCGCGGAAGTTGCTGGAAGATCTTTGTGACGAGTTTGCTCAGGGAATTAAAGATTATGAGCAGGAAGTGCATGCTTTGAAACCAAAATCTGACAAGGGCTGGGTTGGAAGGGCTGATGGTGATCATTTAGTTCTACATATATCTGAATCATGGCTGGATGAGCGGATGCAAATGAGACTAGAAGAAGCTCAACATGGTTTCACTGAAAACAGTTCTATAGTGGACAAATTAGGCTTTGAAATAGAGACATTCCTTAAAGCCAAGCAAATGGCTAATTCTAAGATTACTGATGATAAGTTACCAAGAGAAAGGCGGAATTCAATGGAATCGGTCCCTCTGAATGAAGCTGTAAGTGCACCTCAGGATGTGGGTGATGAAGAGGATTCTGCTAGTAGTGATTCACATTGTTTTGAGCTTAACAAACCAAACAACGGTGAATTTCATATCTACAGAGATGAAGCTGAAGATGGCCATGTCAATGAAGCAGTCAAATCTAGTCAAACAAAGAAAAAGATTGCATCTTGGGAAAGAATTCGACGTCAGAATCCATCTAGCTTGCAAGTTAAATTTGAAGAACAGATGGCTTGGGCAATGGCGCCAAATGGGAACAGGAAATCCCAGGTTGTGGACGCAGAAGAGGCAAAAACAGGTGAAGGGAACCCTGTTGAAATGAACATGTCTCGGAAGTCTGAAATTTGTGATGCTACTGAGGATTGCAATTTTGAAAGAAAGAATGAAGCTGATGAGATGCATGGGCTAAATCCAAATTATGTGATTGATAACTTGATAAGAAGTCATATTTCATCAACAGAAGCTGGTAATTTGCATTTTGAGAATGATGCAGGTGAAGCTTCCTCCAGCTACCCAACACGGAGAAATGCTAGTCCAGTTCGACAGTGGATGGCGAAACTCACAGCCCCAGATATTGACATTTCAGAACCTTCTACAAAAGTGCATCCAACCTTGAAGGAAAATACTTTGAAGGCAAAACTTCTCGAAGCACGATCGAAGGGGCAACGTTCTCGGTATAAATTATTCAGAGGTTCCTCCTAAGCTAATTCAGAAATTGGGTTGAAGCTCCTTTTTGGTTACAATAGTGAGGAACTTATGTTTTGTGAATATTGAGCATAGAGCATCTTGGAATATTGATGTTGCTGCTACTGCTGCAGCACCATCAAATACAGCTCTATTTGTAATTTGGAAATTCAAGTCTGTATATGAGTGTAATAGTAATTATATCGCTATACAGTTGGCATGGATTAGACAAATTTCAAGGCACCTGACAATTTTGAGTGATTAATTTAATTATCTGAGATTTGTCATAGGTTGGAATCTCTTAAAGGCCACTACTAAGGTTCATATGAAATTTTTGTTTAGTTGTCATTTATAAGTAAAAGTTCGTGAACACTAGAAAACTCGCTGTTGTTTGTGAATTCTGAGGTTTGAGTGAAGCAGACCTGCCTCTTGTTTACTACATCTTATTTGAAACGAGGTGGCTGAACAGAAAATATCGAGTATTTCTTCTGTCTTGATCCTCTCTGTGAGAGCATATGCACAACTTATATAATTAATAGCAGTTATTTTTCAAAATTTAAAAGCAAACATCTAACTATATGTAATCAATTGTAATGAAATATAATCGAATACAAATTCAGTTAAATTATTAAATTTTTTTATTATATTATATTATATTTGATTAAATCAAACCAAATATAGGATAAATTCATAGACATGGGTTAGTACAAGGGAAAATTATTATTTAATTCTTCAAATTTGAAATAATTAACTAATTAATTTTTTTATTTTTAAAATCTAATTAAACTATTGTCAATAGTCAGTTTCGTGTAATAGAATAATCCTTATATTCAATTTGCAAAGAATATGCCGTTAAAAGCTAGTAAAAAGACCAATTTAGCCTTTGTGGGAAAAAAAAAATTATGAATTTAGGTTTGATTTGTTTCATGAAAAATATTTTATAAGAAAATATTTTTCGTATTTTCATATATTTGGTGCATCTAGAAAAATTAGTCAATGAAAAATATTTTCTAATTAAGAGAAAATTAAATTATTTTCTAGATTTTAAAAAACTCATTCAACTAAAAATAAATCATATAAAAATGTTATATTTTAAATAAAATATTACATATAAATAAATATATAAAGAGCATATTATTTAAATAAAAATAATTGATTATAATATAAAATATCTCAAATATGTAAAATTTAATAAAAAAGATAATCAAAAATTAAATTTTTATAAATTTTTAAAAAATAAATCAAAATGACTGTTTTATTACTCTGAATCAATCCATTTCACTTTTTTTTTTTGGTTCTTATTTTGAACAGAGCGTAACCAATTTTTTATTAATTTAATTTTTTAATTTTATTAAATTGATTTTTAAAGCCCATAGCGCCATAGTGTAGACTTTGCAGTTTTTGCGTCCCACTCCCTTTTTTCAGATTGCCAATTCCTTCTCTGTTGTTGAAGCATATATTTGCAGAGATGGCAGCGGCGTCGTTTAGGTGGTTATTACAGCTACACAGGGACGTACCGAAAGCAGCTTGTTTCTACGCGAAAGGCTTGGATTTCACGGTTAACGTGTGCACTCTCCGGTGGGCGGAACTCCAATCCGGCTCCCTTAAGCTGGCCCTTATGCAATCTCCCAAGTAATTTTATCTTCTTCACCGTTTCATTTTGCGTAATGTATTGTTTCTGTTTGATCATTTGTCTAGGAAAACACAGCACCGCAAATTACTGTCATAATAATCGACATGCTCCTCTAATGGATTATTAACTAAGCTAACTGTGACTTAGTTATAGTTATTATTAGACACTTACCGTGCTTGGAACGAGTGAGCTTTTTGTTAAAGTTCGGATCTTTGGGGTTGTATAGTGTTGACCATGTTATTTTAGGCTAGGCTGTCAAGAAGGTAATGTATAAGCAATTTTCGTTTTTGGGTTTTGTTTATATGGGTAAATAAAACCCCTTTGTGTTTTTCATTTTGAGTGAAGCAATTAAAGGCCTTATCTTTTTTCTTTAGCCAATAGGTAGGTAGCAAAGACTTCTGAGGCAGTTTGTAATACTTGTTTACTGATGGTACTTGTTGCTTAAATTTTTCTCTCTTAACTTTGTGAATTGGATTGCTCAAGTGGATACATCTACGTTTAAAACCAATGAGCCTTTGGTGTTTTTGGTTTAGCTGTATTGGAGTTGTATCCAGAGCCATAAGGTTGCTTGTTCAAAAACCAGTTGGAGCCAAATTAATGAAAAGAAATCCATGTTTAAAATGGGGAGATTATTAGATGATCCTGGGCAATGCACCTTCACTCACATAATTGGGACTCCATGTATTCTTATGCATGCTCATAGAACACCTCGATCATACCATACTTTTCCTTAAAAATAAAAAAATAAAAAAAAAATAACGTCACCGTTTTCTTGTTCAGCATATTTGATGTAATGCATGACTTTCTTTGGTGGTTATATGCAAAGAAATTCTCTTCCATTATCACACTTTAAATTCGTCATGTTGATGATGTTGACTTGGCATATGTATTATCATTTAGAAAAAAATTATTTGGCCTCTTCTAACTCACATTCTCAGTGACCACATTGTGCAGAAGGGATATTCTTCTATGCTATCATTTACAGTGACTGATATTAATAGTACAGTGACAAAACTGATGGCCTTAGGTGCTGAACTAGATGGTCCAATCAAATATGAGATCCATGGAAAGGTAATAGTCACCTTAATTTGTTAACATCTAGAAAAATCCTTTTTAGTCTCATTACAACAGAACTAAAGATATGCAAATTATTTCTATCAGGTTGCTGCCGTGCGATGTATGGATGGACATACATTGGGCCTCTATGAACCTGCATAAGGGCTTCAAGTACAAGTCATTTTCAATAACAACTATGTAGTGGCTAGTGGTGGCTCTTATGGTGGTGTCTTCAATTTTCTTGCAGATATGAAGAAAGCATAGGAAACTTCTCCTTTCTTTGGATTTCCCTCAATAATTACTAGTGTTTTTCATCCAGATCTATCACAGCCGTGCATAGAGTGCATAGTGTTGGACCTTGAAAACATGGCCAAAATGCTGAGTATACATTATTGAAGAGGGAAGGGGGTTTCAATTATATTCTTGAATACTTTTCATGTAAATTGGGTATCGTTTGTCTGCTGTGTCATCAAGGAGTGACAGGAAGTCATCTTTTGATCCTTTTGGCAGCACAATTGCTCTTTCTTGCATGCTTGTTGAGTTGTCATCTTGTACCTTTGCAACAAACTATGATTTACTTCTTTGAAATTAACTAATTCAAAATATGTGTAGACTATCTTATAAGCTTGCATTTGATGAAAAAGTAACGATACTTCTGTTCCATGTTAACTGATTGAGATTCCCATCTCATGACAATATAGCTTGAGCAAGTGATTTACCAATTTTTCTTGTTTTTAGCACTATCTCTGATGTGATGAACAGAATTGGCATATTATTCATGAGGCTTATAGTTGATGCAACCTTGTTCAAAGACTATACATGTTAGCGTGGAAGAATGCCATTCCTCCGATCTCAGGAACTGAAACTCGATTCCTTGATGCAGTTTCAACATTTGCAATCTTGCGTGCTCTCATGTCAATGAGATTAAAACTATGGCCTACAGAAACTTCTGCTGAATTTATTCTCTGAAGAGAGAAGCTGAGCAATCAAACCCCAATCTACCGTTAATCCCAAAGAAGTTCAAGACTGCAGGATCTTACACTTAATGCATCATCGATGCGTGTGGCCTCAAGGAGGTCCCGTGAGATAAAGTTCCGTCCAATTCCACCGGGCACAATTTCCTCTTCAGATGGAGGTACTGAATTCAATGTAAATGACGGATAGGATTAAGAGGGGAAAGGATTGTTTAAATTTCCAATTTTATAGTATTACGTGAACTTGAAATCAGGTAAATCAAGCTAAAACACCATCACTGTATGATTTGGCCCAGGAAGACATGTTCATGTATAATGATGGACTTTTGTAAGTTGGTCCATGCTGTCGTTTCTATCCTCGAGTCATTTTAGTTTTGTGTGTGTGTGACCAAATCATGAAGTATAATTCAATGCTGCACTGTCTTCTAACATGTAATTGATGGACGGAAGTGTTATTACCAGTCCCATGATGCACAGCTTGGAAGTTCTCGTGCACAAATATAGCCAATAAAAGATGATCCATCTGACAAAGTTGCTCGGATTAGATAGCTGCAAACCAAAAAGAAACATAAATATAACAAAATTCCATGGACTTAGATCAACTAGGTCGAGTTCTTGAGGAACAGATAGAACACTTGATATCAAAACTTACGTGTGACCAACTAGAGCAACATTTGCATCTTCATTATGTGCTGCAATGGCCAAGGTATCACTGACAATTAGAAAATCCGAACAATATTCTGAAGTCTCGACCAACTTAGGATTTGTTTCCGTCTTTGGAAGAAAAGGAAGAATCTCCTTTCTGAAGTTAATTAATATCACCTGTAAATGAGCATTAATAATGTCATTGATGTATATTAGATACTGACACTAAAACATGAGTACGTAATCATGTTTATTACATCAAGAACAGACACCCCACTCCCTTCTGCAGTCCCCAGTAGCTAATCCCAATATCTTGGAAATTTCTTTCTGTTGTTGTCTGTTAGAGCTTTAATCAATGGTTGTGATTGTGAGGTTTTAGCAGAAGGAAGGAGCTGATTTTGAAGAATGAGATCTTTGGATCACCTACTTCGTATCTCATTGGAAAACCTCCGCCCTATTAAGAAACCAATCTGGTAGGCATCATCACAGGGTCCAACTTCAAAAAATCTCCAATTTTTTTCCTTCCATGTTGGAACTCCCAATATTAGCAAGACCTATCTGTGGCTGGTGTTTATGATTGAAGAGTGCCTATCTTATCTTTCTTATTGTCTTACTTGTCATATATATATATATATATTTGTTTTTTCCCTGCTAGCAAAAAGTTGCATCATCAGTTACACTTTCCTACGAACCTTATGAAAGTGACTGCTTATCAGTACTACTTGAAATTTGAAAATCTCACAGCATCAGTTAACCTTATTGGGCAATACATTTTAAGCTATGGTGACCTCATTGGTGTGTAGTTGCCAAAAGTTCATGGCAACAGACCATCTAATGAAGTAATGGTTCTAGTACATGTTATGTCCAAGCTAGTATGGCTATGCTTTCATTTATTACTAAAACTGTCACATATTCATTTTAATATGTGAGATTATTTAATATTCATTTTAATATGTGAGATTATTTAATATTCATTTTAATATGTGAGGTTATTTAAGATTAGGCATTAATAGATTGTTTTATTTTTATATGACTTTGATTGTGTTGGTGTGGGGCTAGCTGTGCAGTGAACTGCAGTTTATCTTTGAAGTTGGGGTTATTGCCTTCTTTGATTCTTTCTCCCATGATGCTTGTGAGTCTGAAATTTGATAGGTGCTCTTTGAGAAGCATGCAATCAGCAGAATTTTCCTCCTGCAAATGTCAAAAAGTCATTTATCTTACCTTTAAAAACTGTGAAATTATAAATTTAGAACTCAGTCGAAACCTAATTAACAAAAAAGAAAAATTTTTTATTTTTTTTTATTTTGCGGAGGCAGCATTCAATTAATAAAACATATATATGTTCATCTAAGATAGTACTACATTATAATAATTACCTTGGAGAAACAACAATTATTAAAATCTAATCTAAACTTTATTCTTTAGCATTCAGGGATATATTGTTGCCATTTTAACATTAATTTTTCCTGAAAATTAGGGGAACTGCATAGTTCATGCAACTCCCCAATTAACATTTTTTCTCTTTCTAAACTCCCATTTTTTAATTTTTTTTTAGTTTCTGAAAGAAACAATTAATTCATTCTTCATTTCAGAATTTTGTTTCTTACTTGTAATGATTGGTACCAATCAACAACACTAAACTATTTGTGATAAATTTTCTAAAAAAAAATTGAAGATCTAGCATTTACAGTGTATAGATATGAGAATGAAAAGTAAGAATTATGCTTGGGATTAATAATTGTTCCGGTTCCATTCTCATGAAAAATAATTGGGTTCCTTTATCTATTCATTTGGCAAAAGTTATATATCTGCTCTCTCTTTGGTACAAACAATTGTAAATAATAAGTGCTAGAAGAATATTGCACTAGCATATATATAGGATCATATATGTATAGGAATATGGAGTAGTAATGCTAATTACTTTTTTTTTTTTTTTGAAAGAAGTAATGCTAATTACTTAATTAGGAGATATGATTCCATTGATTATATAATGCACCTTGGAGAAAAGTTCCACATCAAGGTCTGTATTTCTTTCTAGTTAATTAATTATCAAATGTTTTATTGGATGGAGCCTCCTGTAAGCTTTTGGTAATTTCTTTGATTGTCAAGGATTTTCTCAAATCTGGCTTAGCATGACCAGTTGTATAATTTTCACCATTTAATTCTAATAAATGGTTGAGATTTCATTATTAAAAAAATCAAATTGAAAGTTTTTTAAAAAATAATTATATTTTGATTTTGAAAGGTCTACAAAAATATGTTTATTTGAGCACCTTAATCCTATAATCAGAAACTCGTTCTTGGTGAACTGGATGGCAAGCAATAATTATAAGAGACACCAATAGAACACCACAATAAGAATATTGATCTGTTACAAACAATGAAATCCCTAGCTCTTATTAATTCTCTGTTATTTGGGACTTTGGTAGTACTTGTTCTTGCCAGGCATTAATGAAAATTTGGCTCCCATATACAATTAACTTTCTTTTTACGTTATTTTCACAAATTAATTAAATGAATCACTAGGCCAGTATCAGCCGTTGAAATCTAATCATCTTCATCTTCTTTAAATATTTCCGATCAATCAAATAAAAAAAGTTAGTTAAATGGCAAAATAAATGATTTTGAAAGATTATGGTATGTTGCACACAAATTTTTCAATTTGATTGTAAGATTTTAAACGTGAAAAACATTTGTGTTAACAATGTTAATTATTATATATTATCAAAAGAAGGACAACGCCAAAATCACATAGCTTAGAAGATTGATTTTCGTACCTTTAGATGATATGGTGGACAAGATAGTGTGATTAAGAAATTACAACACTTGATTTACACTAATGAAACTTTTCCAAATGGGTTGGAAACATCAAGGCCCCAGAGAATAAAGAGTGATCATTAATAACTTTAGCAACAATGTTGATGGATTTTTTTTTTCACTTGGTTAAAACTCTTTGATAGAATTTCTTTTCAAATCTTTGGCTATGAACTATCAAATTTGCTGAAACAAATCAATAACCCAGGCATACCACTAGTAGCATGGCCATGTGTAAAATTCCCATATCAACAAAACGTATATATTGTTATAATATGGCAAAATGCAACAAATTTGTTAAAGACGGTGCAAAAATGATATATCATAAATCATGTCACGTGAGAAAGAGTTGTGTAACATCCCTATCCACATTCATTGACATTATCACATGAACATATTCATTGTATAAATGATATAATAGCCTGTGTGGCAAGATCATTTGATAGTCTGTGTGGCAATGATATAATAGCCTGTGGCAATGATATAATAGCCTGTGTGGCAAGAACATTTGATAGCCTGTGTGACAATGATATAATAGCCTGTGTGGCAAGAACATTTGATAGCATGTGTGGCAAGAACATTTGATAGTCTGTGTGGCAATGATATAATAGCCTGTATGGCAAGATCATTTGATAGTCTGTGTGGCAATGATATAATAGCCTGTGTGGCAAGAACATTTGATAGTCTGTGTGACAATGATATAATAGCTTGTGTGGTAAGAACATTTGATAGCCTATGTGGCAATACTATAATAACCTGTTTGGCAGGAACTTTTGATAGTCTGTGTCGTAATGAGATCTATAGCCAGTGTGGTAACAATATATATATAGCCTATGTGGCAACTAAAAATGAAAGTTTTTGTGGCAGTGATATCTATAGTCTATATGACAGCAATTTATGACATCGCGTGTGGCAATAACCTTTAATAGCCTATGTGGCATTTAAGAGGAAAAATTCTTTATTTCGTACATGGATATGAAGATGAGTTATTTATGTTTAAATATTGTTACGTTATTTGAAATTGAAGTATCATTATGCATTTACTTACTGAGTATGCAAACTCACTCTTTTGTATGAAATCCTATTTCAGGAAGAGTAGACTAAAGATTGCATCCAGGATACTTTTCAAAGTCGTTGTCTAGCAGTGTAATAGAGGTTGGGCTAGTATGCAGTCAGTTAGTATTTTAGTTTGATTATTCATGTATGTTTTGTTGTAAATAATTACTAAGTGGTGAATAAGAGACAATGAAAAAAAAAAAATTTTAATCAGATCTTTTAAATGACAATGGATCGACTTAAAGATAAATTTAATTGATTATTAATTGAGATGTGACAAGTTGTCCATTGGATTTTGAAGAGGTAGGAAAGAGTGTTTGAGAAAAAGCTCATGTCCATGTTTGGCATAATGAATACCTTAAAAATAAGTATATACTAGTATTTATTTTTGGAGGGAATTGCTCCTTTGGGGAAAGGAGAACTACAGAGAGAGAAAAGTGGCTCTCTTCATCCATTGGTTTTAGTCTCAGGGGTAGACTAACTGTTTGGATGGGGGTGGGGTAATGAAGGGTAATTAAAAGAAAGGTGAGGGAAGGTAAGAATGGAGAAGGTAGGAGAAAGATGGGAAAGTGTACATACTAATTTTACCCTTGTTTGGGAGAGAAATAAGGGGGAATGAAATATATATATATATATATATATATATATATATATATATATATATATATATATATATATATATATATATGTGGGATCAATTATATATATTTTTATTTTTTTCGAACACAACAAAACAACAAAATATAAAAATATC